>VFFE01006813.1:695774-717697 GCA_008921705.1 Burhinus oedicnemus | reverse complement strand
GTATTCATCTCTAATAGACTGGGATTTTTGTTCAACTTTTGGAAATTGTGTGAACTTCTCAATATAGTTTGTTGCTGGTTAACTGCCTCTCCTCTGCCCATCCCCACTACCCCATCCCTCACCCAAATGGTGCATGTGGAGAAATTCTGGAATGATAATGCAAGTTTGACAAGGGAGGATTTCAACTAATTGGCAGTTGACCTCTGTAGGAGGAGAAAAGATGTGTAATATTTCTGAATTCCATAAAAATGTTACTTTGGACTTTTCTCAATACTAGATATAACTATGCCTTTCTACAAATACAGATGCTGCAGGTGTAAAGGTCTTTAGCAAGAAGCAGTGCCCAAGGGAGTGTTGCTTCTTAGGCAGTAAAAATGTTTCAGTAAACAGAAGTTTTTATCTTCCCTCTTATAAGGTCTTGTACTTGGGTTCTAGTAGTCTCGTAATATGTGAAATGTATGCTCGTATCGTGCAGCTGCCCTGGGATCCTTCATGCACGGATTTATGTGCTCTTTGGATGTTAGTGTCTACAGTGGTCTGTATCACAGTGAAACGCAAACTTCTGTTTTCTGTATTAGCACAGTTGTGTATACACTGGGGTAAGGCTTTTTTTTTTTTATTTAAAGTGAATGCAATAGTTCAACAGTTTAACCTAGACTCACCTCTGTGTGTGTGTGTGTATATGTGTATGTACGCATGTGTAAAAAAACAAAAAAAAATTAAAAAAAAAAAAAAATTACAGTGATGTGTATCTGTGTTATTTTCCGAATTGTGGTGAGCAAGTTTCAGTTAAAGTGTTTGAAATAAGGTCATCTTTTTGTATGTTGGCTGTGGTAGGGAATTTGTTTTGGTGCCCAGAATAGAATGGCACTGAAGAAAATTAACTAGTGTGAAGGATCTAATAACAGAATCTAGGAAACTTTATTCAAGTGAAACTGTCTGTAAAGCTGAATGAGGTTCGTAAAGCAGGTATGACTTTATTTAGTTTTACAATACCATATTTTATACTTGGAACCTTTATAACACAGATACAGTTCCTACATCAAATGTTTTTACTATCTAAATTTATGCACAATGAACTGAAGTAGCTAAATGGTGATGTGAAGATAAAGAAATATTTACAGTGGCATGCTAACATCTGTAACCTGGTCTTGTTATAGCAGTGGTATTTTTCCTCCTTTGAACAATGTAGAAGTTCATTATGTAGTTAATACTTGCAATAGGCTTATTCTAGATTTCAGTTTGTTATTTTGTATTTCTGTCTATATTTTCTAGCATTGGTTCACCTTCCACGATAAAATCAGGATAGCAGCTCACAGTTCAGTGAGTTTAAGCAGTTTGTGGTGAAATAAAAGTTTTGATGTATGATCACTAGCACTAATTAGCCATGTTTAATGAATTGCTGGAAGAGAGTGTCAAAATAAATTGTATCTGTTAGGCTGCAGAGTTGTCTCTAATCTGCAAATAGTATTCTAAAATGAAGGTAATAACTTTGGGGTGATGGGAAACAAGTGTAAATATCAATATCTCACAAAAAATAACATAAATACTAGATGAAGTCTCATTGCTTCAGAAAGACATGTCCCATTTAGAAATAGGCAGCACCTTATTTCAAGTTCCTAGAAAGAAAGCAATTGAATTGCCCTCCTTATTTGATGATCTTGGACAGGCAGCAATCGTTGTGAAAGGCTGAAATTATTGATCCCTGAAGTAGGAAGTACTGTAAACAGTGGTTCTGCTGTGATCTGACAGTTTTAACCATCTCTGTGACCGAGTCATTGACTATGACTACTCAGTTTAATAGATGGATTCAGTGTATTTAAGAACTTGTTTTTTCTAGTGATATTTGGGAAAGTAAGATTGTGGTTCTTAAAAGATACTGAAATGCGTCAGAAGCTGATGTTATTTACAATCTGGAAACTGAATACGGAAAAATTCCTGTAGGTTTTTGGGATTGCACTTCCTTATCAGTTGACCTGTTGTATAGATTTTCTTACATCTGCTTATAGAGTTAATATTTTTCTTCTGGATTCTGTCGTCTTTGTGGCTGAAGTGCGAACAATATGAAGCTCTTTATGCATATACTTTGCAATGTTACCCCAGAGTTACTGCCATTCAGTGGAAGGGAAGAATGCAGGTCAAAAAGACAGAAGTATGTTTTAGGGTGAGTTTTTGTTGTTTCGTTTTTATAGCTTTAATATAAGAATCCTAACCCAACACATTTTACGTCTGTGACTGTGAAAGCAATGAGAGTATGCAGTCTTGGAAATTGCAGCTTGCTTCTAAGGAAGGTTGAAGTACAAAAAAAATAAAGCTCAATGCACACCTAAGAACTAAAGTTCTGATCCTTCTCCGACACCAGATACTTGATAGGACTCTTGAAAAATGATGGATTTAACATCAGCTGATCTTCACAAAGCTTTATCGTTCAGTTTCCTTTCTTCCTTTTTCACTGTTCCTTTTTTGTCTTAGTTAAAAGTAGTAATAAGTTTATGTTGCGTTGTTACAATGGTGTTAATTTTCAACTGGAGTGAAGTTATCTTATGCCAAAAGTAATAATGAAATGTACGGATCTTCTCCTTTTAAGTATAATGACAAGATCCTGTCATCTAAATTTAAGTTTGAGTAGTGAAGAATGTAGTATTAAATGTCCATATCTGTCTTGTCCAGTAATTGCAAGAAAAATCTTTATGCTCTTCTAATAAGTCATATACCCACAGTCCCCAGTGACTTTGTAGAGGACTGCTGTAAGGAGTGTGAATGGTCATCTTTATTTTTCTCCTAGTAGTGTTTAAATAGGCATTTCAATACATGGTTGTGTATAGTACCCTCTTTCTTCTGTTTTTAGGTAATCTAGTGAAAGAATATCTTTAATCCTAAAATCACTTCTGATGAGTCTAGTAACATCTGTTTTCATTACTGAACTTGATCCAGAAAATATTATTACTGGTTTGGGGAAAAGATGTATATTGGCTGGTATAAAAAAAGTAAAACTTAAAAACGGATATACTTTGAAAACTTAGGGCTTTGTTCTTGCTCGAACTTGTTGCTTTTGCCTAAGTTACCTTAACGACCTGAGGAAATATCTCAAATATTTGAGAAAGTTGGGATTTTATGTATGTGTGCAGCAAATTGAGAGTTTCTTAAGGTGCAGACAGTTTCTAGATTGTGCTGTGTCAGGAACTTTATTCTTTCATTATGCTGGGATTTGAAATCTTTTTAATACTGTAGACTTCCAAATCTCACTGTGCCAGGCATGTGATATGTGCCTTGAGTGTCAATTGTTGGGAATATGAGTGTTAATAGAGATTCATTACTTTGGGACAGGTAAAGGTCTCTCTCAGAGAAAGGTGCATGATAAGAAAAAGATCAGCACAAAACTAGATGGATTACCTAGTGGACTGTTTGCTTTCTTTGGCTCAGACCTCAGTTTAGGGTGTTCTGAAGAAGCTGTCCAAGTTACTTTCTTGAGATACTAATGTATATGAATGAAAAGATTTCATTCTGGTTTGTATGTATTACAAAAATTAAAGCTATGCTGGGTCTACTTAGGTGAGCAAAACAGGGCAAAATCTAAGATTGTCTCTGTGCTGTTGAGGTACTCAGTCGGCTTGGTCAGATAAGAGTTCAAACAAGTTTGATGAGGCAAGTTCTGAATGGTTGTCACTGCTTAGTAATGCCTTGTTTCCAGATAATTTCTTTGTGGGATTTTTTTGTGTGTGTTTGTTTCTTTTTTTTCCCCTAACTTTACTACACAGTGAGTCAAATTCATTGCCAGCTTTTACCATCCATGTGGTCTTGCAACCAACATACAGCTTGTGCCTTTGGGTAGGGAAAGAGCAAAAAGCCCTCTATGTTACTAACTGTAACGTTTAGAATTATCAACTTGTTTTTTTAATAAAAATATGCTATATGTATCTGGTACTAATCAGATTAAGGGAAATATCTGTTATTGATAAATGCCTGATGATCATCCTGAAGTTATCAGCTCCTGTTGTTGCAAGTGAATTGCTTTGCAATTCCCTTCCCCCACCCTTCTTTTTGGGCACATTCCATGCACAATTGGGTTTGTGTGTTATTAATTCGGTTTAAAATAATTTACCTTTTAGTCTTTATCAAGTTTTCTCTTCTGCTATGTTCCAGTACCAGCAGCATTTGAAGGATTTTCTAAAGAATCTGGCTCCTTCGTGTCATCCTTTCTTTGTCAGAGGAAGCGTGTAGAAGACTTCAGTGGCTTAGAGAAAAATGAAATTGTTCTACTCTTGGAAAGCTTTTTTCATAGCTAATATGTGTGGAGACAAATTACTTCACAAAATGTACCTTAGTTGTGCATAGAGAAGGGTGAAAAGGCATAGTTGCAGCTGAAGATAACACTGCAGTGTGTCTTCTGCCATTGGGTGGGTCTTTGGATCTTGCTGTACATCCAGAAATACCATAATGCAATGGTTTTTGGGATCCACTTAGATTCTTTTCTGACTGCTCCAAATCCTAGCACACTCATAAAAGTGGAGGCAGCTGTAAGAGTGTACATAAGTGAGTTCCAGTCAGTGCCTCTAAATCTCTATCAAATGATCTGTCTTTAGTCACACTTGTCTGGTAGTCCAACTACAGAATCAAAACAATCTTTTAAGATTTTACTGGATTTCCTTGCATGTGATATTTGCATGGGCTATCTTCTTGATGCTGTCTGCTGGAGAACAGACTTGCAACTAGTAGAGCTTAGCTATGATACAAGACCCTGTAGCTTCTGTAGCTGTTCCCAGTGTGACATTAATGGTGTTAAATTAGCAACATCAGCAGTATTAACTGATTTCCTCATTCAGACTGTGACATTTGTTTGGTAAAAGGATCATTAAACATATGCAAACATCCTATGTGCAGTAAAAGGTCTTTGGACCCTGACAAATGATAAATGAGAAAATTACAGGTTGTAGGAAAATGTAAATATCATTCTTTGGAAATCTGTCCTCTGGCAAGACAAAACTGTTCCCCTCTAAGCAATGAAGGATTCATTATATTCTTTTCACACCCGTAAAGAATGCTGGAGACTATTTTACATACTTAACACATATCTTGATGTCTCTTCCTTTCTTTCAGGCGCTGCTGTTGAATTGGGATTTGTCCTGGTTTTGTTAAGCAAGTATTCCAGCAGTGCACTGCAGAAAAGTGCTGTAGCCTCAATTAACTCCTCCTGTAATCTTCTGGATAATTTTGAATGTTTTTCTTATTCTTTTTCTTTTTCTATTCTTATTCTTTTTAGGTAACTTTTTAAAATCAACTGTTATGCAAGGGATTAAATTAGCCGCTCGCATTTTAAGTCCCTTTCCATCAGATGACTACATGTAACACAAACTTGCATGATAACTGATGCATGCATTTACCATGGCTTTAGGGAAAGGATTAATCTAGTGTCAGATGATCCTTGTGACTTTCTTACTCTTCCTGTCTCTAGCTGTATAAGGATTTGTAGTGTCAGGTTAGAGTACTAACATGACCAGCTTCAGAACATAAAAGCTTCAACAGTATGATGCATTTGCAGTAGCTTATTACCTAATGCAATTCATGACTAAATTTTCTAGCTTCTGCAGCAGTGTTCTAAAGTGTGACTGAGTACAGTACTTCAGCCACTGCTGTTTATCTCATTAAAGGTATGGCTGAAGTTGCTGTGTTATCAAACAATAAAACTAAACTGTGAGTTCATCCTGCTTTTTATCTTGTAAGACCACTGCAGTTTAAAAAGAACCAGACAGACTTGATAGTTTATTGTCATTTTCAAAATTACAAAAATAATTTTCAGAGACTTCAAAGCTTTTTGCCAATCTTTGCCAGAATGGAAAAGTTACAAGCAATTAAAATAACAGTTCTATTAAATGTTAAAAACTTAAAAATGCCTGAAAGATTACACAAACTTTTGATTAGCTAGCAACAGTATCTTTCTTCCTGTCTTCTGGAAGGTAGATCTGGAAATAGCAGCCCTATAAGATTATTAAAGACTATTTAAAGCACAATCTGATACGTTCATGATTATTTGGATGCATCTGAGATGTACCACTGTATACCAAACTTTCTAAGTCTGATTCAGAAACAAATGTTTTAAGCAAGAAAATGTTTTCCAGCACAGCAGAATCTTCAAAAAAATGAAGACTTTGATTTTTAAACAAACACATGCTGAACTGTGGAAAGGGAGAAGAGGGAATGGGAATACAGCCTGAATTTGGCAAATTTTGTGCAGGGAAGTGCAGGGAATATTTTGGTATCATGAGATGAACTGAGCACCTTGGCACCAGTAACGCTTAAAAGCTGAACCTGAACTGAAACACTTCCCTCATTAAGTCTTTGGCTATATTTCTAGACATTTCTAGAGGATCTGGTTTGCCTCCCATGTTGTTGAAAGCTGTCAAATATTAGCACTTTTTCCTCTTAAGTATCTATCCTGAAAACATAACTCCCTAGGAGGAATCTAGAGGAAAGGAGTAAAATGATCTATGATCTAAAATAATTATTACCTCAGTAAGGGAAGAATGAATTAGTTGGTTTCCTTAATCTAGAGAATCTAAGATTGCCAAACAGGTCAGCTTTGCATACACTGTGGATAAGACAAGGTAGAGCAAAATTGCAGCAGAGTGGTGTTTTGGGAAAGCATGGGGTATTTTGACATAAAGCTTCAGACGTTCAACTTATTGAGAGAGATTGAAAGAAAACTATCCGAGTTGGCAGATGGGGATTTGTGATGGCTTTTTATTTTATGATTCCATACATCATGGCTTTTACTAGTTGTGTGCTGGGACTAGTTGTTGTTTCCTTTGATGTGTAACTCTGTGTTGGACTCTCCGCCACTCTCTAAGCATAGAATCACCTAGGTTGGAAGAGACCTTTAAGATCATTGTGTCCAACCATAAACCTAACACTGTCAAAACCACCACTAAACCTTGTCCCTCAGCACCATGTCTACCTGCCTTTTAAATACCTCCAGGGATGGTGATTCTACCATTTCCTTGGGCAGCCTGTTCCAATGTTTGACCCTTTTGGTGAAGAAATTTTTCCTAATATCCAATCTAAACCTCCCCTGGTGCAACTTGAGGTCATTTCCTCTCATCCTATTGCTTGTTACTTGGGAGAAGAGATCGACACCTGCCCTCTCTGCAGCCTCCTCTCAGGTAGTTGTAGAGAGCAATAAGGTCTCCCCTCAGCCTCCTTTTGTCCAGGCTGAACAACCCCAGTTCTCTCAGCCGCTTCTCATAAGACTTGTTCTCTAGATCCTTCACCAGCTTCATTGCTCTTCTCTGGACACGCTCCAGCACCTCAGTGTCTTTCTTGTAGTGAGGGGCCCAAAACTGAACATCATATTTGAGGTGGGGCCTCACCAGTGCTGAGTACAGGGGGACGATCACTTCCCTAGTCCTGCTTGCCACACTATTCCTGATAGAAGCCAGGATGATATTGGCCGCCTTGGCCAAATCCTGATTTCTTGGTGAAATCTTGAGCACTGGAGGGCAAACAGAGGATTTGGGTATTTTTCTTAAGGTAGATCACACTCGTGCTTTTGCATAAACTGACTGCAAAGTTTTGCATAAACTCAGATTTGAGACTGAGAGAATACTGCTTCCATGTCAGTTGGCACAGACTGTGGACAGAAGGGTAACACTATTACATGATGGAAATATGTAATATCCGTGTTCCTGGAATTAGATGATAAGCCAAACAGAATTCCTTCTTACTTCAGGGCCTAAGACTTTGAGAACACCTGTGATTTGTCTTTTGTCCTCTTACAAGATAGTGTACTGTGTTACTTGTTTCTAGTGATCATGAGCAGGGGTTACAGCATTTCTTAGCTTGCAGTATGAACATGCACTATGTGTTTGTACTTGTGGGGTGAACTTGTTCTCCTACCACACTGCATTTCAAAGAACAGGAGTAGAGTACCCAGTAAAGTTGTGAAACCTTGTGAGAACAGGTTGGACAGACATCAGAGAGGGAGAAGAGCTCTATATAACTCCTTTCTCCCATGGAGCGAAGGCGTAGGCTGGCTGAACTCCAGTGATCCCTTCTTTCTTGAATCTGCCCTCTGTGATCAGGTTGTACTTGATTGGATTGCTGAGGTGTAAATATATAATGCTTCCCACATTGTTACTTAGAAAGTGTAGTTACTTGTTAGAACCCCATATCCTTCCATTAGTGTTCAGCAGAGTTGTAGTAGTCAATGTTAAGTTTGAAAAGAAATCAATTCCAAGACTTTCTTCATTTATCAGTTACCTGCTTAATCAAATTTCTGTACAGAAGTCTCTGAATAAGTGTTCTTTTCAGTATTTTGATATATCTTAAGTATTTCTGCTCTATGTGTTAATGAAACTCCTTCAGTTATGAAAGACTTATTTTAGGTTTGTGGTTTTTACTAAATTCGGTTAGCCCTGATTTCTCAGTCTTAAAGTGTCACTACCAGGATGAGTAAGTTTATACTGTGGATTCTGTTGGACTGTATCTCTGACTGCATGTTCCTGATACACAATGGAGACAATGCCACTATGGTGGCAGAGATGGGTATGGCAGAACCACCTGAGATTAGATTCAGTTTATTGGTTTTATAGTGCTTGTTTATTTTCAGGCTGCTGGTAACATCAGGGAAAGTCAGTTTAAAACTAGCTGAGGCCAAAATCAGCATAGTGATAGGAGTAGTAAGAACCTGAAAGTAGTATTTGTGGGTAATTTGGTGAGAAGGAGCATTGTGGTGTCTTAAATCTTAATTGTACAAATGTTTTACAAAAGGGGCACTAGTACCATTCCTCCTTTTCAGCATGTGTAAATATTCATCTTTATGCAGGATTTTAAGTTTTCTTCCTCTTTCCCTGGTATGATATTAAGGAAAGAGAAATGTGTGCTTATATAGAGGAAATCTGTTACAACCTAGGAAGAGAATAGTTAAAAGACAGATTTCCTGTCTCAGATAAAAAAATAAACTCTTTGCAGTACTTACTTCTACTTGACTTTTTCTGTGTGTGTATATAAAATCTGTAAGTGGAAAACTTTCTACTATCAATTGCACTGCAAGGTAAGAATATCTTTTTATTCTTGTCTGAATCAACATTAAATCAGCTTGCCAGCCAGTAAAGTTTTAATGCTCAATAACTTTTCATCATGCTAGAGTTATAAGTGTTCCTTTTATCATCTGTATGCTGAATTTTGCTGTTCTCTTTGATCTCAGTGTGAAGGCTGAGGTACCAACATTATCGTATAGATATCTTTACTTTCATTAGTCTTCCACATGTGCATTCATTGCATCTGCAGTGATGAGACAGCAATTGGAGTGTTCGAGATGCTTATTGGTAGCTACTGATGCTTCGAAACCTAGTGCCTGTGTCACAGGGCCCAGTCTTAAAACCCAGAGGGAGTTTTGTCTGCATGTGGAGTCTTAAGCAGTCTTCCTGTGACAGGGCTACTGACTGAGTTGTGAAAAGGCAAAAGGGATGTCTAATATGTTAGAACAAAAATCTGCTGCAGTGGCTAGCTGGGATTTTCCATCATTTTGCCATCACTGTCACGCTAGAGTTAGCTGTTTCTTTCAGCTGTATACCATGTCCTCTTTGGCTTTCACTTCTGTTTTCTATTACACTCCCACCCCATCCACCTTGGTCCTAACTCTAGATTGAAAGTAGATTATATGAAAGGATACAATATGACAGTTTCTGCTGTGTCTGTGATCCTTCTCAAGTTATGGTTTGTATGTATTTATTCAAATCTTTTGAGGTATGCTTAACAAATAAGTACCCTGAAAGCATTAAGCAATTCACTAGCCATGCCAGAATATTTTCATATAAATACCATATTGTTGGGGGGTTCCAGAATTTATGGGGCTTTTGAGATATAAAGTTCATGTGGGAGAAAAAAAAACCCACAACCCAAACCAACAAAAAAAACCAAAAAACAAACAAAAAAACCCCCAAAACAACAACAACAACAAAAAAAAACCAAAAAACCAAAACCAAACAAACTAAAAAAACCCTTCCCTTCCCCCCCAAAAAAAACCAACAACAAAAAAACCCAATCAAACAAAAAAACGTAAAACCAACCAAACACTTCTTGACAGAGATTTTTGTCTTTTCCAGTAAATAGCTGAAATATACACAGTCAGTAAAACATGCGAAACAGTTTAAAAACAGGATATAACATAGGGAGCAATAAGGTAGGTTTTTTAAGTTTATGGGGAGTGATGTATCATCAACATAAAGAAATAAGCTTTTATGCTTGCTGAGCTTAACTGTTCATGAATTTACAACATAGAAAACTTGGAACAAATGGCACTAGACAAGATCAATAGTAAGAAGGGGTAGATAAATATTTAAGATTTAATATTACTAAATAATTTAATATTTGTCATTGTCCAAAACCCATTCAAACATTAGTTGATCAACCTTCACTGCAACCTAATGAACATTCCTAAGCCACATCTTAACACATGATGATTGTTAAGCCAGAGAAGCTAAACTAAGAATTTTTATATGCAGGTAGAGTTTCTGTTTCTTTTGTGACTAGCTCTAGATTTAGGATACTGAATGCTGCTGTATTCAGGATAGGCACAAATGTGCACGAGACTTTCCAGAAATGGAACCTCAGGCACCCATACCCTGGCCTGGATGATCTGATTGTTGGGCTTAGAGTGCTTTTGATTCTTGACTAAAGGAAGCCATAAATGTTTTCATTGTCCTTGGATGTTAGTGTCAGTCTTTGTCTACATTCTTTGAAAAGCAGACTACAGTTAGGAAATCTAGAAGCTGTGGATTATTGTATTTCTCAAAGCAAAAAGGAGTGAATGGTAGTTGAGCCAGTAATGTGCCCTGATGGTAAAGGCAGCTAATGTTATCTTGGGCTGCATTAGGAGGAGTGTTGCCAGCGGGTCAAAGGATCTGATCCTTCCCCTCTACTCAGCACTGGTAAGGCTGCACCTGGAGTAATGCATCCATTTCTGTGCTCACCAGTACAAGAGAGAGATTGACCAACTGGAGAGAGTCCACTGAATGGCCACTAAGGTGTTTAAGGCTGAGACTGTTCAGCTTACAAAAGACAAGGCTCTTCAATTTAGATAAATACATGAAGGGAGGGTATAAAGAAGACAGAGCCAGGCTCTTCTCAGTGGTGTTCAGTGACAGATGAGGCAATGGGCACAGACTGAAACACAGGAGGACCTGTCTGAGCGTAAGCAAGCAGTTCTTTACTGTGAGGGTGACTGAGCACTGGACCAGGCTGCCCAGAGAGGTCGTGGAGTTTCCATCCTTGGAGATACCCAAAAGCTACCTGGATGTGGTTCTGGGAAACTGGCTTGGGGTAGCCCTGCTTGATCAGGGGGGCTGGACCAGATGACCTCCACAGGTCTCTCTCCCAACCTCAACCATTCTGTGACAAACTGCAGACTGCTTCAGTCTACTGAGTTTGACCAGCTCCAGCATCTTATTCCTTTTGTGTTACAGTTGTGTTTGTGTACTTGAATTTTGCTTAGAAGTTACTGCAACAGCCAGTTGCTTAACTTCTGGAATTGGACTCTTTTGAAGACAGTGAATTTGTAAAGTTGCTGTATAAAAGCAAGGACTTTGCAGAATGGGGAAGGGAGAGGTTCCAGAAGCATTCTGAGAGGGTACTTTTTAGATGGTATGTAAAAGAAAACTGGAAACTCTGTACTCAGACCTTAGAAGACTCAGATGACTTGCTAAAGGACGATGAAAATTATGATCTCTTCTGAATATTCTTTGTCTTTTTATATTAGGTTACTGCTTACCTGGCAGATGTTCCCAGGCTGAGAGTGGCATGGCCCAGAGGACACTGCAGTAAAAGTGTTTAATCCCCCTTTCTTTGGTATGTTTTTACTCTTCGTAACAAAATGCATTGTATTTATGATGTGTGAGTTATTGCAGGCGTATCTGCGAAATAATGATGGGATGCAAGAATATGGAGCTGACTTCATTAAAAGCCATTATAATTGCAAAGCCAAAAAAAAAAAATCAACTGTTGCATTTCTATCACTTGATGGCTTATTTAAAATAATTTTGAAGAGGTGATTTCTGAAGCTCTTGCATTCATTGAATAATTATGATTATGTGTTAAGATAAGTAATCCAGTGCTATAAATTCAATGCTCTACCACTGAAAGCATTTTGCCTCATGAGTTTACCTGTAGGAAAATTTCCTGGTTCTTCTCAAGGCATTAAAACTTGCATTTCTGCTGTGGTTCTGAGGAACTATAGGGGGACTGAGTTCCAGGTAACTTCTGAGCTTCTCATACTCATTGCACTGATTTAAAAAATATATGCATTGTTAATGAGGAAGTATGTGTACATCGTGCATCTCGGGAAGAGTGCAGCTGTGGAGATTGTTGTAAAATCAGGCATCTTTCAGTGTGTTCTAGTCTTTTGGAGACTAAAACATCTGCTTCTTAGTGCTAATAAAAACAATTCTTCAGTGCAGAAACCCTAAACTCTTTAATTAACAGGAAAACTTAATTTATGCTTAAAGGCTCTGGTGAGTTTCAGGCTGCTGCTTTTATGGATGCAGAACTGTTGCCAGAAAGATTCCAGTTCAGCTGGGTACAAATCTTACGACGTAAAAGACTAACTTACATAGGATGAAATGGAGCTTAAATACGCAGGCACCTGAAGGATAAGCATAAGTACCCACTTTGCAAGGAGTTCTTTGATTCTGTTTTCAGTCAAATATCAGGTAGTTTAGCATTGCTCACTTTCCAAAAACCCCTTGCCACAGGTGAAGCCAACACTACCAAAGGCAAAGAAAGTTAATATCTCCAGATTGTGTTTTGTGAAGTTTATTTCTTTGCAAGAATTCAGCATAATGCCAGTTTTCTTCGTTTCATCCATGAGCAGAGGGTAATATTTACACTTGAACAGTCAGCAGACAAGATAACCTCTGCCCATCAAGTATCAACATGAATTTCATTAGGAATTGGGACTCCGAACTTCTAGAGTTCTAGGGTAGGCTTTCCTTGCCTAAAGTCTTTACTTCTACTGTGCTGTAAGGCAGTCATTTCTGAGCACTGACTGTTTTAAGCCTCATGCTGAACAGCAAGGCTTTTTCTGCCTCTTCCTGTCACTGATACTTTTACTTGGATTTGCTAGGGTGGGTTCAGAGCCAGCAGCAGAATTTGACTGAATTAAGAGTGACAGGTGTCTGATTCTTGGATGTTCTATTATTCAAATATGTCTAAAATTATTACCTCTAGGCCATATGCTAGGCTATTTCTAGTCCCCTGCCATTCCTGTTTTGCTTTAAGGCAAGAAACAAGGAGTTCCCTTGCATAGAAAAAATCTCTAGCATAGATCTAATGCAACATCCCCATGTTTGATTTACTGCCTCAAATCCTGTTTCCTTATTTGTCACAGATGCATTGGAGTATCTTGGGGAAGGGAGAAAAATACTATGTTTTGGTGATGCTGTCTGCTCAAAAAGCCCAGTTAATGGGAAGAAGGATATCAGTACCATTTTCAATTGTAATGTGTCCCCCTGCTATTTTTTGTGTGCTCCTCTCTGCCCCCACTGTTACTTGAATACTTGTGGGAATCTAACTTGGGGTACTCTTACCCATCTAGCCTGTGGATCACCAGAGATACAGCTGTTCTGCATAGTGCAGTACAACTCAGCTAGCTCCAAATAAGATTCCTTGAGTACTGGAAACACTGTACCTATGTTAGTGACCTGAGTGGAGCTCTGCATTTACCTTGTTTGGCAGACCTTGGTGCTAATGGCTTTGAGCCACTTTGGGTATCTAGTGTGGGCTGGAGCACCTTTCCTATGGAAACAGGCTGAGAGGATTGGGATTGTTCAGCCTGGAGAGGAGAAGGCTCTGGGAAGGCCTTATAGCAGCCTTCCAGTACCTGAAGGGGACCTACAGGAAAGCTGCAAAGGGACTTTTTACAAGGGCAGGTAATGATATGACAAGGGGTAATGGCTTCAAACTGGAAGAGGGTAGATTTAGATTAGATATAAGGAAGAAATGTTTCACTCTGAGGGTGGTGAGGCACAGGAACAGGTTGCCCAGGGAAGATGTGGAAGCCCCATCCCTGGAGGTGTTCAAGGCCAGGTTGGATGAGGCTTTGATCAACCTGGTCAAGTGGGAGGTGTCCCTGCCTATGGCAGGGGGGTTGGAACTAGGTGATCTTTAAGGTCTATTCCAACCCAAACCATTCTGTGATTCTATTCTCTCTCTAAACTGAGCTATGGCCTGTGGAGACCGGTAGTCTGGATTTTGCAGATTCTCTGCACTCTTGGAATTAGCTCTTAAACTGCAGGTTAATGTGTTTTTGTACACTTAAATAGAGATATTTAAATGTATTTATTCAATTTTTGAGGGAAGTTGAAATATCAGTGGAGTTGTATTGATTTCACTGGAAGCAGAGAGCTCTACAAATTGAACAAATTAGGTGTCCAAATAGAATTTCAGAATTAAGCCACCTTCAAGTTAGTGTCTTTGGTTTTTTGTGTGTTTGTTTTTTTTTTCTCTCCAACCTACTGGTCTACCAGAGTAATTTTATTTTTTTTTTAAATAATGTCTGAATACTTTTGAAGATAACCAAATAAAAAATGTAATGTCTATAGTGTTCTGAAAAAATAAAACACTGTGGGGCTACTGACTTGAAACTGATTTGTTTTTAAATTTGTCTTCAGATAACTAAAGGTAAAATAGGTCTTTTCTGCTACTGTAACAAAACAGAAAACAGTTTTTTTGGGTGCATAATGCAGTGTTGCAGTTGCTAACTGTTGACCCTGTCTTTACACAACACGAATTTTTGGAACTATGAGTGAGCAGTCAAGCAGAAGCCAAGCTGAAGCAAGAACTCCGATGAATGACATCTCAAAGCAGAAAGAATGTTTTTTAATAACTTAAGGCATTGCCTGTAGAAAAGGAAAACAAAGGATTTGCAGTCTATTCATAATCTTAATTTCTGAAAGGCAGGGTGTGTGTGTGTTGCAGGTTTAAAGTTATTTAGAGAACCCAGAGAGACAAGATGGTGAAGCTAAAACTTCCAAGGCTTTCAGTGTTTTCTGTGACTACAAAACTGTGGTGGATAAGCTAGTTTACTGCCTTGCTTTAATTGCATGTGGGGAAAAAATTTAATGGAGACTGTGCCTATGTGGCAAGGGAACTTTGTATCAAAAGCAGAGAAATTAACAAGACTAAATTTGAGCTCCAGCATGCTGATTGTCCTTAGAGACATGTTTGTCAGCCTTACTAAGTATCTTGTTGACACTGGTGTCTACCACATACATCACAAATTCTAACAAATGCAGAAGTTATGTGGTGTAGTATGAATTTCTAGTTATGCTTTTGAATTAAAAAAACCCAAATAAACAAAAAAACCCAACAACAAAACCCAAACCTGAAATAAAATTTGAAGACTTCATAGGTAAAGACAGTTAAATGGCTTTCAAACGTCTCGTGTCTTTTAAAATTTATTCCAGAAGTTGATCTTAAAAAAACAAAAAACAAAAAACCCCCCAAAACCCCACTCTGTGGATTTGTCTTGGTGACTCAGTTCATTTGAGTGTTTATCATATTTTTATTTTGATTTTTTTTGCTGATGAGATAGTCTCAGAATTAGCTAAACCCATTTGCAGGTCAGGATTTAAAAACACTGAACCACAATATGCCAGTTTCTATACTCTTGATTTCTCCTACTCCCCATCCCTTCCTTATACGCTTGGAGAAAACGATCTGTCTAGTTTTGATTTATTTTGCACAACACAAACTAAGCTTGTTAAGTCCAAGTCAATTATAATGAAATGTTTGAGCATATGTCAGCTTCCCAGATAATTGTATTGTGTAATCCAGCACTTCACTATTCTGACAAGCTGAAGAAATGTTTCCAGTAGAGGAATCAATCAGAAGAAATGAATCATCATCTGTGGGGAGGGGGGGGGAGGCAAAAATACTGTCCTGTATGAATTAGACTTAATTTACTTTTGAGTGAACTCAGGCTACCTCTAGAAGGGTTATAACCTAGAATAGCCCATGACATTGCAAAACAGTGTTCAAGTTGTTTGTTGTATTCACCTTCTGTATTTGGCTGACACAGAGGGAAAGATCAGCAGCTGAGGAAGTAACTTCCTCTGAACCTTTGATCCCAGATTCTGTTACTGCTCTTACTGTAGCCTTAGGAAGAGTAACTGTTAGACTTGTCATGCTTAAATGTGTCTTTAGTGTTGCATAGTGTTCTGAAGGAAATAGTCCAAGTTTACTTGTTCCATTGTATTATCTCTTGTTGAAGAAAAAAATGTTGAACTTGTTCTATATTATCCTCTTTCCTTTGTAAGCATGTGTTCTGTAGAAACCACTGATAGGAAAGTTATTGCACTTAAAGTAGAAACCCCTGAAGAAGATGTCAGCTGTTCTTTGTGGTAGGAACTTTAGAGTTGCAAGGTGAAACTATTTACTGCAGATATAAACTTGTAATTTTATTTCTAAAGTAGGATTTCATCACTAGATTACAGTAATTTTATTCTTGATGCATAAGTTGTGGAAAATATAAGGCTGAGATCAAAATCACTTTCAGTACAATGTCGTTCGCTGTGAATTCCTCTGATATGTCAAGGTTTAGGCTTCTACTTGAGTAACTTAATTTGCCTTTACTTTAGAATAACTTGTTGTGTGACAATGTCCAAGTAGTTGTTCTCTTCAGATGATAGTAAAAGAACAGAGATAGCTAGGAAAGTGGCTACTGCGGCATGCTAGGTCCATATTTATGTGGTTGGGGACAGGGAGGAACATTATCTATTTCTGCCTTACGAAATAGGGCAATGATGTTGCATAACTATTTCAAGACTTTCTGTTTTGGGGTAGTTTTATAAGCGATACCATCATGCACGTACTGAAGGTGGTGATAACATAATTTGAACAATGGAATATCTCAGTTTTTCAACATAAATTGGAAAATAACTGGTCATGTATTTTATTGGTCTACTTTAAAAATATGTGTTTAGGAATCTCAAAAGTAAAAATAGTACTGGGGACACTGAAGATAAATAACACTGGTCTAATCCAGTATTATCATTCTTACAGCAAGGCAGTCACAAAGATCTGTCAAGCCTAGTGTTTCATCTCTGGTTGCAATTGATAATAGGCACTTAAGTGTGTAAGAACACAAATGTAGAGAGGTATGCTATTGAGAAGTCCCTCTGGCTCAGCAAGTTCTACAAGTTTTACTGTGCCTGCACTGTTGCAATTAATAATCCTTGATGGATTTCCTTTGCCTATAAATGTATCTTTTCACTAAATTGAACCTGTTTTACCATTTTAACAATTTGGAGCATTTGTGTCTGGATTGTGCTTTTCAACAAAGACTCCTGAAGCTTTCTTCTGGGTGGTAGCTCATAGTTCAGAGCCCTTCATTGAGTCTGGATCAGTAAGGTGATATGAAGAGAAGGGAACTAACTTCAAGATAATTGAGTAACTGTGATTAGAGTAAGATTGTTTAGAAAAAGATAGCAGCTGAAACAGAGAGGAAATTCTTTGTCAGTCATAAAAATGGCAGGTTGAAAGATAAGATTCTTCCTTCATCAGAAATGTTAAAGATTCTCCATGACTTAGTTTTTTTAAAAAAAAAAAAAAGACTTGTTAATTTAAAACTATATTCCAAGTCCCATGTAAACTTTGTATTTAGAAGAAGAAGCAGCGATTAAAATTGCTTATCTGTTGACCTACAAATGATCGGTATATTGTGAACATGATTTTGTTCAAGTTGGAATATGGTAAGGATTCTTTGAGTCTTAGTATGCAAAGAACTGAAGCAATTAAACTCACTTCCCAGAAAGCCTTTTTGTAAACTTCATTTTACAGCTTGATTTACTGCTGTATTATAAAAAGGTGGCTCAGAAACATAATATAATGTAGTTGTCTATAAATTTTAAATATTATTAAACATTCCACATCATGTGTTGGAGAAGGGGGAAAAACAAACTCCAAACAATGACAGTAAAGCATAGGGAACCCTGTTGTATAGGGTGATGATTTAGTTAGTGGAACTTCTGATGTCTAAGTGCTATTATCTATGTTTCACCTCATCGTCTGTAAACACCCTGGAGAAATTGTATATTCACCTGGTCATGAAGCTAGAATGGATAGTACTACAGAACTTGGTTTAGTTAAACACTGATTTAAATTTTTTTTTTTTAATTAGGATCTTGATGTGAGTTTTAGCAAGAGAACTCCTGAGCCACATTTCTGTAGCTCTTTAAGAAGTGGAGAAGGAGAATGCTAGGTTTACAAGCTCCTAATGCAGGTGCTATATGTCTCTGAATTCTGGGAAAGCTTCATACTTTATTATAAGCTTTAAAAAATTTTACTGTAGAGGATTTAAAAAAAAAAAAAAACAACAAAAATGTCTTGAAGTTATTGCTTTGCTTTTATTTATTTGTGTATTCCATCTCATCCCATTCCAAGATGTTAAGATCAGCCTACTTAAAAAAAATAAAAAGTAAATCAACACATTTGGTTTCAAATCAATTATACTTAAGTGCAAAATCAGGTAGTGTTGTTTGCTTTTATTCTTTGAGCTGTCTAGGAACATATTTTTAAGCTTTTCTACAGTTGTGCGAGATAGAATTAAGTGATTCATGAGATCAGTTTTTTAAACGCTGGTTAATTTCTAGCAGGTGGAGCTTTAAGAAAATCACCAAACAGCAATGCAGTCTACATTTGCAGTGATATGCAGACCTCTATGACACTATGGTTGCTGTCTAATACTGGACTGTTGCTTGACAGCTTTATTTTTTTGAGCAGTGGTTTGTTAATATATTAGTTGCACAGACATTATGTTATGCAAAACATGATCTTACATCCCTATGCAGGCAAATTTTTTCACTAGCAAATTGCACCTTTTGCTTTTTGCCTTCCAGTGCATACATCTTAGTGTTCTATTCATGGCCATACAAAGCTTTAAATAGAACTTGTCGTTTGTGTCTCTCATGAATCATGCATTCATCAGCATGTGTGCTAAATTATTAATCTTTAATCTGAGGATTCAAGTCTTGTCACTGAAAACATGCATCTTAGCCTATTTTAATATTACCAAGACAGGAGAAAAATACCGAAATCATTCGTTACACTTTTTTTCTTATGAATAGTTTAGATGAAAATCGAATTGCTCTGTTTATACTTATGAAAGCTTATATACTGGGACACAGGTGGAAAACTAATATTAAAGGAGGGAGATGGAGTGCATAGTTGCTTGATTTAACATTGTTCTGCCTCTAAGAACTACCTGCCATTAGTTACAGCTCATGCACTCAGACCATAAAGTGCACCTTTTGTTTCTCTAGGTGTATTGTATGTAATGCCAACTCTAGAAGGAGGAGATTGCTCAAATTCTGGGAATCTTCAGTAGAAGATGTTATGGTGTACTGAACTGTAATAACGTCTTCTGAATTTAATGTGTTTTTTGCTGAGAGCAAAGATAGAGGAAAAGACATTTTGTAGATTTTGGCATTTCTACAAAACTTCCAAGAAATTGTCCAGACCCCTTCTAACTCTGATCTTCAGTTTAGTTTACTAATCTGAGATAGAGTTAAAGAGAAATAGAAATTAGTTTGCTTTGTTACGAAGTTATGTGTGGACACTTGGACTTTTTGTAAGCTGGTTCTAGGTTTAGCTTGATTCTGATTCAGTTTAACTTTGTTTCAATTTCTTCCTTTTTCTCAAGGTTTACAAGGTAGGCTTTTTTTATTAAGAAAAAAAAAACCCAAACAAAACAAAGCAAAAGACGCTATTATGTGCCCTAAGAAGTCCTATTTATGGCCAGCAGAGACTATATAGGAAGAAAATAAGTTCAAATTCAAAAGCAGTAACAGCCAAATTTTGAATGGTGCTAAGCTCCTTCTGTGAGTTGTTGCAACTAACTGTAATAAGAATTAGTTGAGTTTCAGGCAGATATTTGTATTCCGCAGACTGATAATTTAGTGAAATTTAATAATGATAGTTTAGGAATTCAGTGAAAAATAAATGCAAAGAATCAAATGGACACTCGACCATTCTAGAGTGCAAATGCTAGAGAATGGTAATGCTAGTATAGTGATATGGAACAGAGAACATATCGTGGAGCCTAATGGTGTAGTTGCTATAATCAGACAATTTTAGGATTCTTAAATACATGCTATTGCAAAACAGAGTAACTTTTGGAGGTAAAACTAGGGATGTTTTAAAATCGTCTTTGCAAGAAGTTAAAGGGAGAGAGGGGTGAAAGGACTTGAACAAAAAGCAAAGTTTGAAGTTTTTGGTCTTTTCTGCTGTCTGTACTGTTCTCAGTGCACACCATTGCTGTCTGCTGATCCCATTCTGAGACTTCAGATTCTGACTTACAGTGCCTGCCTACCACTAAGGCTATAGTCTGACTTCAAGGAGTTGTAACGTTAGAGATCAATCTGTTTGTGTAAGTTAAGTGTTTGAGGTGTGTGCTTGTGTGAGATTCTTATGTAGGGGGAGCCACTGAAGATTTCCGGGGCCAGGGGAAATTTTGTTGGTGTGGAAAATTCCTGAGAAATACCTGGGATATTCAGCTGAAAGGGAGCTGGGAAAATGTCCCTATCTAAAGCAGAAAATGTAGCTGCTGTAAATGGAAAGGGCTGTTCAGATAGCTACAAGGAGATGGAAGGACTGGACTGCCAAATCGGTTTGTTCCAGTGTGCAGAAATCACTCCTTTGGCTGCTGAACATGAAGTGTTTGAAACCTCAATATTAAAGATAATGGAGGATTTTCTCCTCCCCCCCTTCAATTAACACTCCCTAAACAAGAGAAAAATCTTGTGTTTATGTACGAAAAATGCCTTGTTTGAACAAATGGAACTGTTGCTTTCTCATTCTGTAGTTCAGGTCTTGATTAATTATATTCAGTTTTAAAAATGCAGTTTAGCTGAAGCTACAATATCAAGCAGAATTGTTTAATTCTCAAAGTCATTCTTGATAAAGAAATACTTGCCTTGTGACTTGCTGATGTACTTTAAATTATTTGCTGGGTGCTGGGGTCACTGGATACTGGCCTTCATCAAAGTACAGTACCTGTGTTGCTAACTAATTCTCAAGTCTAGCACTGATTTAACTTTGACCTATTTTTCACTTTCACTTTAACTTTGGATTTTAGACTGAGTATGAGTTTGTTGACGCTGGATCCTTATACCTGCTTGTTACTTTTATTGAAAAGGTAGTATTTCAGAGTAAGATGGCCTCTTTGAAGGAAAACAATCAGCTCATCTCTACCTCAAAGTTTTAGTTCCACGTTACACCTAAAATGTTGGTCCACATACTCCCACCATTCAGCTACTTTTGTTTTCTGTGTAATTACTAGTGCATGTTGTCTGCAGCCACTTCTGATGGGTTTTTTTTTTACACAGCAACAAAAGAGGAGAAAGTGATAAGAACAGGAAACTAGCTACAAACATGATAGCAGCCATGGAAATTGAAACAGTTTTAGTACTCCTAACAGACCAAGTTGGTAGTCTCTTAATTAAACCTGATGTGGCTACAGCTATCTTTATAATTCATGCAGTCTTTCTGAACCCTCTTCAGTGCAGACTTTCCTAAAATGATGCAAATCTATTGGGTACAAACTGGTCCTAAATGTTTAATATTATTGCCAATTCTTGCAATGTTTGGGCTATTGGGCTCCTCCTGTTACAGCTATTGAGGATTTTTTGTTCATAAAAGACTATATTGAGGCAAAGTACTTATAGATGTGTTATTTTGGTCCTGATCAAACTCTCATTAAAACCTAATGTTTTGGTCTTTTTCATAACCCATGTAACACTTTTTAGTCTCATATATTAATTACTTCCTTGCCAGCCCTGTTTCAGGAGGGAAAGCTTACTTAAATTTTTTTCCACTATTAAAAAAAAAAAAAAAAAAAAAAAAAAAAAAAAAAAAAAAAAAAAAAAAAAAAAAAA
>VFFE01006813.1:636167-695754 GCA_008921705.1 Burhinus oedicnemus | reverse complement strand
AAAAAAAAAAAAACCCCAAACCCAAAAAACAAAACCAAGACCAAAAAAAAATCCTGAAGCAAAACCAAAAAAAAAAAACCGCCCCAAAACCAAAAAACAACCCAACCCCAAAAAAACCCCAGAGAATTGGCTTTTGATCTTGGAAATGGGATGGTAAATAGTCTGTTAATGACATCCATGAATCTGCTTGTTTGGCCTGGTGGATATAATTTCAAAAACCTTCCCAAAATGTAAATTGCCTTATAGCTCTAGGGGTAAGGAATACAGGATGTTTGTGCTGGTTCTTTATGGATACTGATTCCATTACTATCCCCAGGATTTAAATACTTATTTACTGTATTGAAATGCGTCCTGTTACAGTCTTCCTTTCTTTCTAAACAGTATACCTAAAAACTCAAACAAAATACCCAGCTTTTAATCACTGTCTACCTTTTTTTCTCTTTTCTCTTCTTGGTACTCCCTAAATATTGTGAGCAGGCCAACAGTTCATTTGCCAAGTAGTTTTCAACGCAGAGCGCAGAATTCAAGTAAATTCTGTTAAGCCACTTTTCTTCAAGGCAGAATTTAACAAGACATTATGCCCTCTACAGTTAGTGCAGATGCTCAAGATAACACCGATCAAGGAAAGATCTCAATCTACAGTATTTTCCTAAACCACAGCAATGCAAAAGCAATACTTTATTCAGAATGTTTATAGAAAGAATAAAGCAAAACTGTGTCACATTTTGTTGAATTAGTTTTTGTAGTTTCAGCCCTTAAATATATATAGATTAATTTGAATTTTTTTCCCCATCCAGCTGAGTTGAAGCCTGCAGATGTCACTCTTCCATAACACCTGTCAGAGAAAAACTCAGCAAAAGGAAAAGATGATGTATGGAAAAATATTCTTAGTTTGGAAGGTAGGGGGGAGAAGTAGCTGAGTTTAATACCAGATTTAATCTCTTATTTATGCCATATTCTATTCTTTCCCTGGTATTAATTTCGAGTCAAGTGACTTCAGTACAGTTGCAGTAGGATACTTCAGTATGAAGAGAAAAGGCGCTTACTCTTTACCTCTTTAGACCATTTCTCTTTGAAAATGTCTTGTTTACCATTCAGGAAAAGAGTTGGCATTTAGGTATGTATACTCTAGTGTATTTGTTGTTGATGCATGTACCACAGGTAAGCCTCTTCCTAGGTTTCTTTGCATAGGGTCTTTTGGAGTTTTGTGTATTTCACATTTATTAAAACTCAAGAGGGGTAATGAAGGGAAGTAAAACTTTTTAAAATTCAAATAATGAGTCTTGAATCATCTGATATGGGTGAATATGCCACACATCCAGCCACATGGGCTATATTGGAGCTACTCTGAAAGGCCTCCACTACTGAACTATGTGGTCTTCTAAAGAGACACCCAGTAGATCCAGGAGGTGCACTGCTCCCTTGCTGCTGCACAGTGCTGTGGCTTCTTTTGTTCTCAAACACTGTTTTTCAGATGCAGCTGGTGAATTTTCTGAACAGCGTAGGAAAGGAGGGGCTGTGATGTACTATAAATGTGAGGTCTGGGAAGCCTTTGCTTTTAGCTCTGTAGCCACTGAGTCGGGATGCTTGACTGAGCCACAAGTGAATGTATGCTTGTGTTCTTGGCATTTAACTGAGGCATGCTTAGTGGAGGGAATAGCCTTGTCAGTCTTTCAGTGTTGCTTTAGCTGTGGTCATTTGTCCAAGGGATCCATATGTTTCAATGTGATGATATGTGTGTTACAGAAACTTGGAATTCATTATTTTGAATTTACTGTGAAGTGTTATTAAATGAGTGCAAAAAGCCTATAAAGAATTAAAATGCAAATGCTGATCATTCACTTGCACGTTGAACTCCAAGTTTTAACTCTACCTTTTTTATTCTGCATCTTTTTCTGATGTTGGCTGCAAGTAGAACTCAAAGAGGTTTCCAGAATTTTATTAAAATATGAAATCAGAAACATTTTTAGACTTGTGGGATTAGGAACTTCCCTAGTGCTTACTTCAGATATGACCTTGCCGTGCCTAAGGTATTAGATACACACTGATAGAGAGAAAAGAGCTCCACGTTCAATATAAATGTAAAAAAGCTTTAGACGCTGCTGATTATCCGTTGCTTTGCATGAATAACTACAGCAGCTTGCAAGTACGTGGGATTTGGCAAAGAGACCAGAATTGCAAATCCTTTGCAATAGCACACACTCAGATTAAGTTTCTGTGAAATCTTTCCTCAGTCACTAATTTCACACTCTAGGGATGGAACCGTGAACAGTTTATACCATATAAATCTTTTAATAACAGCTTCCTTGAGCTTTAAAATGTTTTTAGGAATTGTTGCTTTTTGATAAGGAAATAGTATATAATGCCCTTGAAGTAAATATTGTAGGTTGTTAGATGTTTTGGTTTATAATTGTAGCATCCATGACAACTTGGAGAATGTTGGGAGGGTGAGGCCCAAAACATATTATTCTAGCAGTGCAAATTCTATTTACTGCAGCAGTTATGAGCGGGAATAACACTTAAAGTAGCTTATTAACATCTGCTTTATCTTTATTTGGAAAATAAAACTTGATTTTACAACATCATTTTATGTGCAACAGGAAAAGAATGTAAAATGAGTAAAGTAGTTTGCGAAAACTTATACCAATTTTTGATGTATAATATTTTTATGTAATTGTTATATGAGGCTTCTGCATCCTTTTGTTTGAAAAGGAGGTTCTCAGTGGTCAGACAGATCACCTGCCCCCGAACCCAGAAAGTTGGCGAGGGCTATTCTAGCATAGCTAGCAGCCATGCAGGGGATGAGGAGGAAGCAAACCATTTGACTGGTATGTGAGGGAATGGTAGAGCCGAGACAAAAAACGTTCTTCCCCATGTTAAACATTTGCCACATCAAGTGGGTATTAGGGGGATGTATTTGACACCTCACACCCCTTTTTACCCAACAACTCTTGCCCTCCTCCCATTCCCCTACCTAAAAGGTCTTGATTTTATTTTGATATGACTAATTTTGAAGTCAATGTGATGTGAAGTCAGTATGACACAATATGATGGCTTCCTGGGAAGCCCTAAAAATGATGCCATGTGGAACCTGATGTGCTCTGTTTGGGTTACTACGCGAAGAACCTTGGCAGTCTGACACTGTTCCCATTTACACACTTTGCAGCTGTGTTTGACAGTGCCCCAGTATTTACCTAATGCAGTTAAAATTAGATTTGTTGCATAATCTATAGCTTTTACTAAGTTTAAATCTTTGGAAAAAAACCAGTATTTTCTTGATAATGAAGTATAAACCTACAATTAAAAATAGTTGGAAAAAAGGAAATAAATGTTCCTGGAAAACAGGGTTTGTATTTGGTTTTAGTGAACAGAAGTAATAGATTGCACTCTTCCGTCCTAGAAACATAGTAATATGTTCTTCGTAAGGCAACAAAATTTTCTTTCTGTCAAACATCCAATTGACCTTGACTTCAGTCAATGAAAAATCATGTTCTGGCTTCTTGCTTCTCTTGTTACAAAGTGAGCAAATATGAGTGTGCAGAAGTTCCTATTTAACATTCTTTATGGGTTGGCTGCTGTATGCACTGGTGGTGTTGCCTTTTACTGGGTTTGACACTGTCTCTTATCTCCCACTACCTGGGCTGGAGGTTTAGATGCAAGATACAAACAGTAGTTAAGCTTCCAGTAGTATGTAGCTAGTAGGAGAGACTGGTGAAGTCATAGACACCAAACTGACTCATAATCCTACAAGATTCAGGTTGACAAGTTTGAAAAAAGTGGCATAATGGAACTGAATTATCTGGACTATCTATATTTACCATTTTGGAACAATGTTTAATTTAGCCCTTAATCTGTGTTTATGGGCTACTTTCTTCAGCTTTTCTTTTGCCTTTTTATTTTTCACTTTTGTGCTGCACATTTACTTAAGAAAATGTTCTCTGTAAACCAGCTGAAAAATTGGCAGTAGACTTCAACTCACTTCTGTGGGTTGCAGGACGGTGATCTCTTCTCTAATGTGGTGCATGGCTGATAAATTTTAATGTTACTTCTGTTAGCAGATGTTAGATGGGGAAGGAACTAGATGTTGAAGTAGATTTGCTCTTAATGTTAACGGGTCGGCATAAATGACTTGTCTACGAAACAAATTCTCAGCCTCCCTTTATTTATTTACTTGGATTTTAAATAGAGGGATTTTTTTTTATTTGTCTAGTTTAAGCACTGAATGTTAGGAAGTAATGAGATGTCTAAGACTGAGGAAATAAATACAGGGCTAGACTTTCAGACAATGTAGTTCTTGCTGTTTATTACTTTGCTAATAATATTAGGAATATGGGGGGGGAGGTGTTGTGTGGTTTTTGCGTTGTTTTGGTTTTTATACCAACTGTTCCTCATCCCCCCAATATTTAATAACAGATGTGTGGTTTTCATTACATGTTTATTGCTAGGTAGATCACTTTGAATTAAAATACCTTAACTGTATAAAGATTGCCTTACTGCATTTTCTTGAAGCATTCATGTTTATTAGAAATACGAAATCTAAGATACTTTTGTGGTAAATTTAGGAATGTGCTTCAGCTGTCTCTCTCCTAGTATAGGCTCTACCTACATGTATTTGGTTAAAAATAAAGATGAAACAGATCAACAGGGAAATGACAGCAAGGAATATAACTTGTTATAAAATAAGTAAAAATGTCCAAGTTACTTTGTATATTACATATTGCCAGGCAAATGCCTGGCAGAGGGTGCGATTGTGTATGCTGAATTAGGTTTTTCATCACACATGGGACACCACAGATTAGTTGTATTGGGTTTTATTTATTAATTAATTTTATTTATTTATTAAACCTCCTCTTTTTTAAAAAAATCAATATTGCACATGCATACTGTTTGTATGATAGCGCTGCAGCTTAAAATGTTCAAATACACTTTTAAGACAATTCTTTAAATCTGTTGCTTTAAATGAACTAAGCAGCAATATTTTTATGCAGAGATGAATACCAACTTAATCTATATGTTCTGCAGATGATGTTACCTTCTTTATATCTCAGAATGTAGTAGACATTTTGATGACTTGATGTGAAATTATGTCGTGCAAAGTTACCATAATTGTGACTGCATTTGTGACAATTATTCATTCATATGTGAGTCTGTGCTGATCGCAAAGTTCAGGTGGTGTGCTTGGTTGAAGTATGGCTAGAAAACTGTTAGTCTTCAGCAGTAGCTGTGATTCAGTCTTGTGCTGCCAGTGTAGCCCGCAACTAAAAAGCAAGAATATTTCAATTTTAACGTATCTCTTTCAACTAAAGATTTGTTTTCACTTATTTCATCTGATCAGTCTGTGACAGTTTTGATTCTGCTTTTTGCTTGTGCTGTATTCCAAATGGCTATTTAGAAATACAGAGAATTTCATCTTTTTGTAAGAGGTTATCACATGCTGGTTTCTATTTTCTACCAAATTCTTAAGAGGAACAGTATTTATTTCTTAGTAAAAGCCTAAAGCAAACTCCATCCATAAATTTGTGATGCCACCTTATAGTAAAAGAAGCTGCAGTGACATGTCTGTGCCAGAACTCTGTTCTTTTTAACACTAATTCTTTGTGTTTCTCCAGACCTTGCCTAACGTATGTCATGTATGATGAATTAGGAGAGTCTGAATGAACTATGCTTCAAATCTAAGGTGTGCTTAATTAACTGCATAAAAATGTAAGAGATTGGAGAAGCCTTCTCCTTAGACACCAGATCTCTTCAGAATTCCTACTAAGTATTCTTGTAATGTTACAGATATTGTTTAAATTTCAGTGACAATTAATAGTTTTGTTTGGAAATAAGATGCATTGGATTCTGCTTTGTGTAGCTTTATATGCACAAAATACTTAGTGCTTGTTGTGTTGTGCTATACAAGCCACCACCAACAGCAACAAAAAAAACTTGCTGTGATTTTTATGGTAAACCGAAATCTTACATGGTACTCTTTGGCTATACTTCTCTATCATAGAGTAATTTAGACTAGAAGGGGCCTGTGGAGGTCATTTAGTTGAATTCCTTCCAAGCAGGAGATGACTTCAAAATTAAATTGTAATTTATTACTTCTGTCTCTTGCTCAAATAAGGACTATCTCCTTCCAAGTGAGGTGCAGCTGAAGTAATACTATGTCTGACCTATTACTTCCATCCAGTCAGCCTGTTATGAAGATGGGTATCCCTGATGTCTCTGATCTCTGCTAATGCAGAGTGCAGCAGAGATACCTGACTGCAACAGAGAGATGCCTTCATTACACTTAAGTTGGAGAAGCTACTGCGGAAAATCTAGAGCACCTCCTGACTTCTTGTACAACAAAGTTCTCCACATGACAAGTCTAGAATATGCTGCAAATATCATCCACTCACCAAAGCACGTGCGAAAGAGAATGAGGAGACAATGTGGCTTATGTGGAGGTCTGTGCTGTTACAGCTAATTGGTTTTTACCAGATTATTGTGTTGCTCCTCTAGCAGAGGTGGCCTGTGTAATAGCCTAACATAGGACAGAGTAATTTTCTGTAAGGTCATTACCCATCCTGAAAAGAGAGAGGAAGCTGAACTAAATGCAGTATAGGATGCGAAACAGGAGTACTGCGAGCTCTTTGGTTTATTGTGGCTAGATGGTAGTTATTTACTAGTTGAGGGGATCAAACTGAGTCATCCTGTCATCTGTAACTGGAAGGAAGATGCTTAAGGTGGTTTTGGCTGTCTGAGTCAATGGTAATGATTAAACTAGGGTTACCCAAAGGCTGCAGACTATTTTATCCACTTTGTCTTTGCTTGAACTTACGTGCTGTTTCCTTGATAACTCCTGTTCTCCTCCACTAGCATTGCTTCAGCTTTTACTGGGTTCAGTGAGAGCCTGTTCTTACTGGAACTTTATTTTGTACTTAGCTAATTTAGCCATCAAACATATTTCATCCTGGTGGCTAAAAAAAGAGTTATAGCTGAAAATTCTTGGCAAGGATAAGAGATTAAAGACGACCAGAATAACATCTTTTCTGTTCAGTGATTCATATAGAAGGGATGGGATGATTGGAATTAAGTTATTGGTGGGGGAAGTTTGTGCATTGTATCTTATATCCTTACTGGTTCTGATGCATAGGCCGAGGTTATACCTCAGTTCTTTCTTATTTAAATAAAACAGCAAATTTCTTTGGTAACAATGAAAATGAGAAGCTACAAACAATCTGTTCTGCTTGGTATTAGGATCTTTGAAGCTAGAATCCTTTTCTTTTTCTGTCATTCTTTTTTCTGTGTTCTCTATTGCAGTTTCTTGCAGCCACCATTAGTTTTGAAAGTAGCTGCCTTTCACTGACAGCTTATTGCAGAGAATACTGTATTCCAAATGGCCCTCAAAACGTTTACAAAAATTTGATTGATAACACAATTCACTGTCTTGTTTTCTTCAGATGTTATATTATCTAGGCCATAGAATAAAATAGCTGTGTAAAGAAGTTAGCATCAAGCTTTTGGGAGCTCTACATTGGATCTTCTAATATTAAACACATTCCAGTTTACACTGAAACTTTGTAAAAACACATTAAAGACAAATAGCAGACAGTGTCCTATAGAAATATACCTCTAACTGGTCTTCTAATTTGGGAGACGAATGTCTAAGTTGTTACAACTTGTGGAAAATATGATAGATGTTTGTTAACGTCCACAGAATAATGCTGATTTCCCACCTGCCCCTCCCCCCAATGAACCTTTTTTCTTAAAGGATTTCTCACAATAAAAATACCATATTCCATAATACACATTTATATCAAAATCAATATGCAAAGCATGTGGTTAAAATACAGGCACAGTTGGCATTTGAACATCAGTTTTAATTGAGGCTGTTCCTACATTCTGTAGGAAAATTTCAAGGAAATTAATGGCAGTGTTGCAGTCCTTCAAGGAAAATTAATTATCCTTGCTGATTCCCAGTTCCTGTGCTTCCTTCTTAACCCTGTTTTCTGATAGCCCAGCAGGTTTGGAGAACCACTGTTTATTTATACAGAGTATTTCATTGCTTTGAGGGGAGGGTGTGGGCATTTAAAAATTTACCAGCTGTTTCAGGTCACTTACAGCTTAAGCAGCCCTTTCGTTTTGAATGATTTATTTAGTTGGCCTCTCATTGAGTTGTCAGCAGTTTGCAGAGACTGTAACCATGTGAAGAAAAGACCCTAATTTGTCAGCTCAAGAGAAGGGGAGTTGTTTGTAGTCAGAGAGAAAAAGGAACTAGTTCATTTTGTGGGTCTGACATGCTGGCTGTCCCCAGATGCAGAAAGAAAGGTAGCTGTCAGCCACGCATTTGTGATTAGAGACTGAAAAGAGAAGAACGGGTGAGTGTGTGAGGTTAAAGGAAGGTAGCAGAGATGGGAATAGGATATTTCTTCTGAAAGATGTGAGAGAATGTACATGTGTGCACATTTTATGCCTCAGAGGGAAAACTAGAGGGAGTTGTCAGAACTAAGAGCAGATATGAACAAGGAGTTGAGCTTTTCCCCAGCTTGAGAGTAAGATAGTGTATGACGGTAAAAAGAAATAACCGCAGAATGTTAAATAAGATACGATTATGAAGTATATCCCTCCTAACTGACTCATCTGCTATGGCAGTTGATGGCAGTAGAAAGTTTGCCAGATGTATGACACAGCTGCTTTAAAAAAAAAAAAAAAGGGTTTGATGGTAATGCTGAACTCATTTGAGGGAAGCCTCATGCTGCAAATGTAAATTGATAATTTCTAGAAATCAAAAAAGAATGATGCATGTCGTGTGTAAATTGGCGTGCTTTGGCTGAACATGTATTATCAGGGTGATAAAGGGTTTCACCTTTTTCTGAGATATCACATCTTGGCACTTGGAAGGAGTAGGACAAGAGCAGGATTAGGAGATGATGATCCCATTGACATAATGCTTTTTTAAATGCCTCTCCAGAAACTAGTTATGTTTCAAGTTGGTGATACTGATCCCAATGGATAACAGTAGGCATTGTTGGCATACTTGTAGAACCTGATTTAAGCAATGCTATTGATAGATGTATGTAGTTACTGTATGTATAAAATTATATTTAATAATGCTACTGTTCCTTAATTATATTATTGACCCAATCAAAAGTCTCTTCATAAATGTCTGCTTTTCTTGCACCTGCAAGTGCTTTATATAGAATCAATTTAGCACTAATAATGCAGACCATATTCTGGAAAAACACATTTTGAAACCAAACTCTTTACTGTCTGTTTGCTCTTGCATTATGGGAAGGTTCAGAGATTGCTGAACAGGTATCCTTTGAGTGTATTGTAACCACAACTAACTCAATGCCAGAAGGTTCAGGTTCTTTTACCCATGGACTGTTACTGTAGCCTAAACCCTCAATATTTGTTGTATATTTCGTGGATGTTATGTACCTGCAGACAATTATTGGTAGAGGCAAATGGTATTGGGGATCTAGAATGGGTATAGATCTACTCTGTCAGATACCCGTTGTACATGTGTGTGTTTTTATGTTTGGGGTTTTTTTTTAATAGATTGACTCACATAGTAACAGATTAAATCCAGAAGTTCCAGGGATGTTTTTCTTTAGGTGTGTTTAACTTTGTCTTTCTGTGCTCATAGTACATTGATCTTTACTAATATGTGTTTCTTATGGATATTGGCAACTTTATATACAGTATTTAAAATGATTTGCATTAGTGATATATGCATAGCTCTCTGTCTATAGCCTGCTTAAATTAGTGAATTTGTATTTAAGACACGCAGAGGTTAGGCTTGGCTAATAATTTTTGATAACTTCAGATACCCATTCACTAAAATTAGTCTAGCAAGATTGTTCTGTATTAGATGCGTGAGAATTGTATTCTTGATTGCTTTGCTTGACTAAACATTCTGTTCATCCCTGCTATGTATTATATTTTGGTCTCTTTAGATGCTTGCCTTTTGTACTTCTTTTTCAGTCTGTTTAATGTTTTTTTCTGCACATCTCTGCCCTGTTTGCAAAATACAAGAGTTTCAAAACTGAGAAGGACCCTTTAGGCCAGAATTAATTGGTATTTTTGGCTTGTAAGAGAAAGATTTATAGCAAATATTATATTCCTTGCAGTTATATGCCAACTACTGTGGTAATATATCCAATTGTGTTCTGTCAGAGTGACTGAAAGCTTAGAAAGATATTTTCCTTTGCCTGTAGGTAGCATGTGAGAGACACCATCAGTCACTATCGGAAACTTGTACATCATACACACCTCTGAATGCCTGCTTTCTTGGGTGCTGGATAGCATTTCATTCATGAGTTGTTTTTTGTTATGTTTTTGTATGAGGTCATAGTTTCTTGCATGATTAGAGGTGATAGTACAGGAGACAAAGACAAAATAAAAATGTCAATTTTTGTGAATAATGGCACGTGTCACAATATGCGGAAAGGACAAGGAAGGGGAAATAAACCAGTGTGCAGAAAGATAAGTTGAAAACATCACCAATTAAATATTGCATTCTGAAAATATTCTAATATCAGGGTTGGGTTTGTTTGTTTGTTGTGGGGGGGTTTTTTTTGTTTGTTTTGTTTGTTGTTTGTTTGGGGTTTGTTTTTTTTTTTTTTTTTAAGAAAATGCAGCTGTCCTCAGATATGAAGAGTATTTGTTGCACTGGCAACAATTTTTTAGTAGTGCGGCTAAACTAAATTTCTTGAAATAGCCAAAATATAATGAATTTAAATAGCTTTGTTCAGTGTTGCAATGACACAAAAAAAGCCCAGTCCTGAATGGAAGTTTTGAGCTGGAATCTACATTAAAACTAAAGCATTTTCAGTAAAATGAGAATCTAGAAAAAATATGTACTCTTTTAACAAGTAAGAAATAAGTGGTAGCTTTATTGTTTCTAAAGGAAAGTATCTTTGAAATCAAAATATAGCATGAGTGTCAAGGATTGTCTGTATGTAGGCCTGATGTGAGCCTTTATCAGCAGTGAAGAATTTTGTTTCCGGCAGGACGTTTTTGTATAAATTAAAAGGAATCAGAGTTTCATTTTAATAAATACTAAAAACTAAATTCAGGCTGTATGGAGCAATGGAGAGTATTAGGTTCTGTGTATATAAATAATAATGCTTACTTTAAGTCTCTGGTGGAATTACAGAGTGCACATTCTGAAACGTGCACAGAGATATCTCTAGCTCTTGGGACTAAATTGTACAGTGTTATGGTGGTATAACACCTGCAACGGTGGAAGTAAGGACTTTCAGGAAGTGCTGACTCGATTGTTGTCTTGGCTCTATGTTTAACTATAGTGTATGTTTAAACTATTGTATTCCTGTTCTTGGAGTAATGGAGTGGTTTTGTTCTGATTAGATGTGCTATCTTCCCCTTTTCTCTTAATGTCCTACTGATCTTTTCTTGTTTGGTTAGAAGCTTATGTATTTGCTCCTGCATTCTTTTCTAGTTTCAAGTATAATTTTTCTCTTTGTCTCCATCTCTTCCCCTTCCCAGCCCTCCTGTTCCAAAAAGTGAAGACCGGTGCTTATGCTTGTGAATTTTCCTGTCCCCTTTCAGTGCCAGGCTATGTGCCCAGCAGCTGTTCTTTCCTGACTAGACTCACAACCACACTCTGTCTCTACTTGATGTACTCAGACTGATAGTGCTTAATCAACATCCTTTGCTTCACAGAAGTGGAGGGGAAAACTGGGAACAGTACCAAGGTTTCAACATCCCTGCTTACTGCATCTGTTCTTGAAATTTGCAGCAGTACCTGACAGGTTAGGAAGGGGAAAAAAAATTTCTTTCTTCCCATCCATCCTCCTTAAAAAAGAGTCTTTAAAGGGATCAGCTGATGGAGTTGTTTCCCAGATGATGCTTGTCTTGCATTTCGCATACTGTATATAAAAATACATATATTTCAGTAAATAGTTTAAAGTTCATGTACAATACAGGTCTGACTCTCTTCTTACAAGTGTAACTGTTCAGATTGCAAGAAAAGTACTTCTGTCCTTGCATCAGGATAAATGAAAGGGAATTTGATTCTTACATCCAGAAACTGAAGAATGTTAAGTTTCTTCTTTCTTCTCTGTTGCTAGCATGCATGAAACCCACCAATAAGTGTTTCTTTCCCTAAATAGAGGACTGGTATCCCTTTGGAAATGTATCGCTGTACAGTATCAAGCCTTGGGGATGTTACGAAGACAAGATTCTAGTTTGTCCATAATTTTTGTAATCTGATAAAAAAATAATTTTAGAGGGACAGAGGTATCGGTTTTAAACATATATATTTTTGGAAAATGGTGGGTGGGTCGGTCAGATAAGTGGCTTGTTTCAGGGAAAGGCTTGAGGTAAAAGCTTCAGCTGCACAATTTTATTTTCTGTTAGACAATTTTTGTCAGTCTGTGTATGTGTTAGTTGATTAGTGCAAACACAGGTTGGCATCAGGTATAATACTTCTTGGTCTAGTTATAATTTGTGGAAATTTAGGTGGAGCTGGGACCAGGGCTGAGGAAGAGTGAGATGTTGCTGAGGGGAGGGCCATTTATATGAACGGAAGGAGAGAAAGGGTTTGTGTTTGGTTGTAACGGGCAAATCCACAGGTAAATGAAGTTAGCTAAATTAATGTCTTACAAAAGAAGCTGTCTTGTAGTAGAACTTAAATGCTTGATACGTACACAGCACTGATGAGAACTACTTAAAAACAAAACCTAGCTTTGCAGACATAACATGATGATTCAATATATGTGATTAAATTATGTCACATCACACATTTCCAAACTAACTTTGTAAAGGAACCCCTCATCATTAGTGTGAATTAATGAAATTCCTCTGCTGTGTCTGGCATAATGGAAAAGTGGAGTCATGTAGAGATGCACCAAACTACCATTCTGCAAAGAAGAAAATATTAAAAACTTCAGAAGGTAATCACTCTAAACCTGGTATTTGGTAATCACAACAGTCTGGGTATAGCCAGCTATTCATAACTGCAGTGAGCAACCATTCCATTTCAACCATATGAAAATAATAATCCCTTACGGTAACAGTAGGAGGTAGCAACATAATGTATGCATATATAGATGTTATCAGTTCTTCAGGTATAACACATGTCTAATTGTAGAATGAATTATGAATACAATAATAATTTTAAACAGTTCACGTGCATCTTCTCTCTTCCTAGAGGTTTTTCTTATATGTACATAATACTGCTGTGCTTGTTCTCCTATGAGCATTCTGTGATGAAATTCTAGGGTGAAGACATTTACCAACTATATAAAGTAACATGTGAAAGCTGCTGAGATTTAATCTTGAGGTGAGTGTGTACAGACAACGATTCCGAATCGAGTTTCAAATCTGAAAATATTTTTCATTTGTGGCCACATGAATGACAAGTATTTGTCACATCTCTTATCTCCATGCAAACTAATCACAGAAGATATGAAGGAAAGTATGCATTTAATTACTTCTTTCTGCCAAGTCTTCTGTAAAAGATAGTTTGTATCCTCAAAATTATCAGCCAGTTGCTGGGAGGTGTTTGCTTACTTGCCAGAGAATCCCTGATGATACAAATAAATAAAAATGATCAAGGGTTTTACCAGAAAAACAAAATTTAAGTTTCCTAGTCCTGCACCCATTACTCTGGTGAGGAGATTTAATCAAATCTTATCCAATTTATACAAGTTAGTAGCATATTTCCTCTTGATAATAAATGTGATCTGCATAAACAATTTCCAGTGTGCTGTATAGAATCTATCTTTGGAATTAGTATGCCATACAAAGTAGTCCTGGGGCAATCACCTACAGCAGTTCAATTACTGGCTGTTGAATTTTTCATATTTTCTCAAGTCTTAGCCATATATATAAACTTTATTTCTCAAATTCCATAGATAAGACATTTAACTGTGGGTATGCAGAATGATACACAGTTTTCTGCGAATTAAAGAAAGATGCCTTGTAAAAGAAAAGAAAAAAAAAAACAAAAACACAAAAAAACCCAAAAAGGAAATATAAACTTGCCAACAAATACAATAAAACTCCATTCCCTTGGGGGGATAAAAGTGGATACTGATATTTTATCTGAAAGGCTTTCATCATCTTCCTTGTTTTCAGAATTATGTAAGGCTTGGCTGTGGAAGTGTTGACCATTCCACAGATTTCATAGTATTTCAGTAAAGCTTGGTTTTTATCTATTTGGTTCTCACGTAACCTTCAGCTTCATCAAGTTTTTACTTTCAGCAGAATTATAAAATGGTGAAGGACAGTAAGTGTTTCTCAGTGCTAGATGAATCCTGACTTTCCAATGTTATATACATTTCCAATAAAAAGATTATCTGAAAGAAAAAAAGTATGCTGCTTAATAATCTCAGCTACAGTACTTTTACTAGACAGAGCTTTTAACTGTGGTGTTTTAGATGGGAAGACGTAGGACTCCTGAAATGCCTGGCTGGTTGACAGCTTTAGATTTCATGGCAGAACATAGGAATTACTTTTCTTCCATAAAGAAGGAAGGGGTGCTCTTCAAACCACCTAGAAGGCAGAAGTCTTGTGACAAATATTTCAGTTATTTAATATATAGCATCAAAAAGCTGTGTTGATTGTGGGTCACAAGGAAACTGATAGGATGTTTTTGAAGTTGGGCTGTTTTGGCACCAATCTGCTACAGCACTAAAGTTTTGAATGAATGTCGTAATTTTGACAGGAGTGCTATAAATTAATGATCCTTAATGACAGCGTATTTCACATCATGAAAGGCCATTCAAGAAACAATTCTTTGGAACTTCCAATTTGTAATGTTTCCCCTTCCTTCTCACCAGGACTATGGGGATCATAGAGGGCAGGCAGGTAAAGAAATGCTTGCAAATTGTCTAGGAGAAGGCTTGTATTTCTTTTTATTTAGTTTTTTTGTGTGTGGTATATTTAGTATGACTACTTAAGACTAAGGTATCAAGCAAAATTAGTAAATGCTAATTAAGTTGTCTAATCTCAGAGTCATCTGAAGGTCAGTAGGAAGGACAATGATTCAGTGCTATCAGAGCTACAGAAATTGAGATGATCTGGGTATTTTTATAAATCAAAGCAACTCTTTTTGAGATGGATGTCAGTGTGGGCTGTCAAATTGAAAAAAAAATATTGCTGAATGAATACAGGATTCTAGCAGCTTGCTTGAATTTGAGTTTGCTGCAATTACTCAAGGGCATGGTACATCTATTTCACAAAGTTCACAATGGTCCTACACTGTGGTCAGTAAAATGTACAAGAATCTTAATCCACAATAGAAAGCAGTTTTCTGAACTCCAAGAAAATAGAAAGTATGCAAAGGATGTAAGCCTTGTTTTATTTTTGTGCGTGTGTCTGTATGTCATCATTTATGCTGGGCTGGTCACTAAACGAAAGACAGATGCTCTTTAACCTCAAACCAGGACACTATATATGTATAGACGCACACACACATACGTGTTTATATGAACAAAGATAAATGTGTGTTTGTGGGGGTGTACATGTGTATGTATATCTACATATACATTTATACTTTAAAATATTTTTAAAAAATATTTCCTTTTGCCTTTCTTCCCATGCTTAGTAGAAGAGGTTTCACCTCTTTCAGGGACTGTTGTGTGCTCTGTCAGTCAGGGGATGGAAGTTAAGATCCATGTCTCTGCCTACCTACGTGTCTGCCAAGCCATTTCAGCATACTCCGAGTGATGAATCAGCAGGAAGTTCTTTAGTACTGCTGAGGTATACAAGATGACTAAACAGGAGCTGATGGAAGGAGGCCTTGTGAATAAGAGGGCATTCCTTGTATTGTGCTTGGACTCCATTTCTTAGGTGTATAAGAAGCTCAGAGTAAAATCTTTCTCTTAATAGGTGGAGCATAAGAACTGTGAGTTCTCTTGCTCTTTTTTGCCTTCAACTGCTACCACAACATAGACAAAAAGAATCCAAGAACTTACTGTCTGTCTGAAAAGTTTCATTCCTAACTCTTGATACTTGGTAAACTCAAGGCCTCCAGTATTCTGAATTATTGTGTTGCTTCTTGACTAAACTGGTGGTATAATCCTCAACTACCACAGTAATCCAGGAAGGCAAAGCTGCAATGTAGACTGAAAACTTATAGTTAATGTATAACAACTGCAGCACCTTTCTCAGAGCCTAATCAGTCTCTAACCTTGGTATGTTTCCTCAGTGATGTTTCTTATGCTTGTTAGCACTCTGTATTTGACCAGTGTTTTCTAAACTTTGTGGACTGTTCACCTACAGTTCCTATCTCTTGATGAGCTTGTCATGGACTTCAGAGGGCAAGGCTGGATTTACTTCTCCTTAAAAATATCCATGGCTTTTGTCATGATGGTTAATAAGAATATATGTATGTGGCAGATGGGGAGTACAGAGTATGAGAAAGTACAGCAGTTGGTGACCCCTGACCAAAAAGCTGTTTTCTTAAAGAGATTGACAGTGTTTTGTACCCTTTAACATACCATTATTGGTTTGCTTAATTATTTTGGTTAAGCAATTAACCTCATTGTTTTGCTTGTAATTACCATGGCAAAGGAAGTTTCCTCTCTTTAGATGTAACTCTTCTTGTGACTTAATTCAGCTGGCGTTTATGGTAGGATCACATTAGGCAAAAGTCTTGTTGCGGTTTATACTTAATGAAACTATCCACGTATCTAAACTGCTTATCAGTGTATGTGAAGGGTTCAGGGTTCAGTTCACCAGTAATCATTTCGGGTAACTTCTTGCCTGATTTAATCATCTCTACTAAAAATGGTACATACTTGTCTCTTGTAAAGCTTGACTGAGAAAATAAAGCATATGGTGAAATTAAACCTTAGCAAATGGCTTCCAGGTTAATTTCAAAAGGGAGTTAGGCACTCTACCACTCATACAAGTGCTGGAAAGTCTTTAAAATGTTCCTATCAGATATTGATAAATCCATTGGTGAGGGAGAATTGTGAAACAATATTCTGCTTTAGCGTTTTAGCAAGCTGTCAGAAATAAACAGCTGCAAATATCAAGATGCTCGCACCAACAAAGAACTCTGGTTTTAAAGGTGACAACAACGTGCACTATTCAGTAACTTTATGGTCTATCAATGACTATGGGAGTAAACGATTACAGTAAAATGTAAGGGTGTGGAACTCTAACATTGAGGAAGCAAAAATGACACAGTTAACAATGGTATCTAAGCAATTTATTAGGTATTGAAATCACGGACTGCATAATTACTTCACGAAGAATATTCTTGTAGTAAAAGTTGCATCAGGTAAATTAGATATCCAGGCTGGAATGATGCTTTTTCTTCTATTTAAATTTGGCTCCTAAATTAGTGGTCCTGAATTACTTTCTGGAGAAACCCGCCTTTATTCTGCTTCCTGTACACTGAATGCATTATCATAGCTTGGACATCTAAAGAAGAGGGCTAATACAGTATAATTAATATGTCCTCACACTTCTTAATATCAGATTCCTAAAGTTATTTTATCCAAATTATCCTCTTTTTGGCAGAAAGATTTGGGAAGTTCATTATCTGATAATACTTGTAAAAATAACAGTACTCTATCATTTGTCTTTCACATGAGCAAAAATGAAATTTGCTTAGTTGGTAACTATGTAAGTGATAAAAAATGTTAGTTATTCTAATCACAGATAATACATAAGCATTCCATTTCTTTTATTCTTCCCCTTTTTAAAAACTTACTCTGTGCTGTATGTTACAACCAGTTTTTTTTAGCAAGTGTGGTAAATCATGCGTTGTTCTTTGTGCTGTTTTGACTAGTTTGACTTCTGAGAAAATGAGGATAAATATGCTTGTTTGTAATGAATGTAATAGTTTTCACATTTAATTATTTGATCATAGTCAATACTAGGATCAAATAGTATCATCATCAGATACTAATGATCATCTAAATGTATTCTAAATACATTTTGAACTTGAAAATGTCTTTAAGCAGAATGATATTTATAGATGAATCATAAGAAAATTCTAGTTAGAAGGAACCTCAGGACATCATCTAGTCAAGCACCCTGCTTAAAGCAGGATCAGCTATGTGGTCTACTTGGGGCTCTTCCAGTCTGGTCTTGAAAATCTCCAAGGGTGAAGGCTTGTGTGTGTGGTTTTTATTTTTATATATATATATATATACACACACACATATATACACACACACACATATATACACACACACACATATATACACACACACACATATATACACACACACACATATACACACACACACACATATACACACACACACACATATACACACACACACATATACACACACACACACATATACACACACACACACATATACACACACACACACATATACACACACACACATACACACACACACACATACAGGGGAAAAAGTATACATATATATATATACATATTTAAATAGAAATGTAAGCATATATATGTATACATTTTAATACACTATACTCCAACACTCAAAAAAACAACTAAAAGCCTTAAACAACCTCTGCCCTCAAGATTCTATGCAGAAGGATGCTCATTAGGAATCCAGTCCTGAAATTTGATCACCTATACTATTCATTATCTTGCTGAGCTAGGTAGGACTTGCCTGAGTAAGTTAAGTTCTAAATTACTGCCATGTTTGAGCATGCTTTCTAATACTTGGTTAATTGTTTAATAATTCTTAAGCTTTCTGTCTCTTAGTAATACAACTAATTAGCTTTCTCATGCCACTTGGTACAGTTGTGCTAGAAATCAGTGGTTGTTCTACATCAGTAGAAACCTAAGGTTTTGATGCTTCTGGCATGCTATGGGTACGCAATCTAAGTGTCATTTCAGAGTGATCTTCTGTGTATTGAAAATTTATGAAATCATGAAGAACATGATGAAAAGTTACTCTTAGAAACAACACAGACAAGAACCTTGGATGAAAAGGGAAAATGTTTACACCTGTAGTTACCTTCACTTAAGATGGGAGCATATCCTGTTCATGAGCAAGAATATCTGCAGTACTGATAGCTGAGATGCTGTATAGCCGAATTTTGAGCAACATGATCTTGAACAAGTGATATGTCTTAAGGCTGCATGCTCTCATGCAGCTGTTGGTGTTATTAGACAGTTTGCAGAAAACTTGAAATATTTCTGATGTTGGTGATGTCACAATCTGAAATTGAAACTTCTTTGCTAAAGAAAGAAGAGACTAAACTCCAAATTTACTCTGCTTATAGACAAGGTATTAATGAACCATAGTAAAAAAATCTAAACATTCTAATATGCATCCTCAATTTTGTCATTCTTTTATCTCTCTCTGCCTCATTAAGTGGAACTGGGAATAGCATTTAGAATGAAATCACGAGGAACTGCATGTTAAATAAAATTGAGCCAAAAAAATTCATACATTAGAAACTGCCAGAGAGATCTTTTCATAGATGGTGTTTACTCTTGAATATATCATACAAATTTCCCCCCATTTTATGCAACTATTCTGCTAAATACTTACTGCAGATCCCTTATATCAGGATCTATATTTTTAATGGACTGACTTAGTAAAGATTTCTTCATAAACGCTTTCCCAGTCAAACTGTAGATAGATGGTGACACCTTGATAACAGAGATACTTCTCTCTAGTAGAAGTAAGTTAGGTTTATTAATTGTAAACATACTGTATTGTTGAGCTGGAACGTTGATAACTTAAGATGTCTGCATCATTGACGTAAATGTGAATAGTAGCTGTGGCACTAGGGAAGAAAGTTCATGATAGTTGTTTTCATGCCAAAAATTTAATGAAACTAGGCCTTCTGCTTTTAAAGATGCAATGTTCTTAATCGCTGCTTGTAAGTAAAAATTTTAGGTGAGATGGAAGAAACTTCACAGACAAGTACCCATGAAAGAATATTAAAACTAACTAATAAGTGAATGATGTTCTAGTGAAATTTATTTTGGAATCCTCTAGTAACTATCATTGAAGTTAGAAAAAATGAAATACTTATAACGCTAGTACTACAATGCATGGCTTGTGCACACGTGAGGGAGTGAAAAGTGAAATGTTCAAAGGCCCACCTCAAGGTCAAGAAGGACAGATCGTTGTGGAAGAATGTAATTTTCTGGTTACATGTGAACATTGTGAAAGAGGTGCATAACAGGTTTGAATAGGGAAGTTTGTGTGTTCAACTTCAGTTAATCACATGGGTAACTCATGATAACTTTTTGAAGTTTTAATGTTTAAAATCCCCTATAGCAACAGTTTAGCTGTGCTGCCTCAGAAAGAAGATAGTGACAGACCTGGTGCTTTCTCCCCCTACTACATGCCTGAAGATGGCTACATAAAGGGTGGTAGGAAAGGAATGACAAGAAATAGTTTGCATTTTGGCTAAGCAAAGTGTTGGAGTACCCACTTAGTACATTCCAAATGCATTTGACCTTATTTTGCATTTAATGTTTTAAATAATACAGCTTTTACGTGGTACTTTCTCCAGTCTCCGTTATTAGATGCATTGTTATTCAGCTTTTTTATCAAAATTCTTTTTTCAGTTTATGAATTGATAGTAGTTGTGATCAATGTGTGACAGGCTTGAGTTCTGATCACAGGCTGTGATGTGTTTTCTGTAACTTCTGGAAGTACAGCCTAAAACCTTAGATGGAAAATTTCACTTTAATACAAAAGCACCTTTTTATACATCTTCAAAGATGCAAAAGAAAGCAGCTCTCTAAAGACTCATGAAACAAGAGGATGTTTAGAACTGAACTTAATTGCATCAACACTCTTTGAATGTTAATAGTTGCTGTCTTCAGATCTCACCTTATCTTGGGATAAAGAATATTGTTGGAGAATAAAGATCACAGGAAACTTTGGTTTTATTATGAACTGTTTAATTTTTTAAGCTGTTAACTGTTTAATTTCTGTATCTTAAAGAATACAAAAGTTTAGTTAATAACATTTTCGTTTGTATCTAATTCTAAATTATCACTAGGAGAAGTTCTTGTTTTCTGCTGGAATAACTTGGCTTCCTTTGCTTGTGTACAATAGATTGCGTGCAATTTTCTCAGCTATGTTTTTTCCTTTCCTCAAAACAGTTATTAATCTAAGACTATCCTTTTTCATCTTGTCCCAGCTGCAGTTTCTGTTTGTACCACACATCACTGGTCTTATCTACAACCCTAGCTCTCATGGATCATGTGCAATATTTGCCTTTATCAGAGATGTCTCAGACTATCTGGTCATCTCTGCAGCTTACTTGGAAATGAAACATCAGAAAGGAACAATGGCTACTCTTCTTGATTTTTCACTTCTGAATTATTTTCTTCAATGTACAATGCCGAGTCAAAGGATGCATACATGTTATGCACTGTATTCCTCAGGGTGTTTTGGACATGGATTTGATAATTCATAGTAATTTTGACATTCCACACAAGATACTTATTCTTCGTTCCTTAAGTGAGTGTTTCTCCTGATGTGAAGTTTGTACACCTCTGTTTGTTTTCTAACTCTCCTTATGTGTACATTCATAGGGAATCTAGAATTTTAAGACTTAAGACTAAACGTACTTCCTACAAAGTATTCTAAATATCATGTCCATATCCTTAGGTTTCTGTACTTGAAAGGTTTGGAAATAATATCTACTGTAGGAGGAAGTTCTACTTGGAAAGCTATCCTTATCCCTGAATTGAGACATGAGTTATGTGTATAAATTAAGAATACACGTCACGAGGAAAGAAAGAAAGAAAATATGCAGAGCCACCTGGTTTTGTTTGCTGTTAGCCTTTCAGATACTGTATTATGGTTCAGTGCTAATGGTGCTACTCCAGAGCTCCATAATAAGAGTAATAAGCGTTTTGACCCTGAAGAGTCTACAGATAATAAAAACTGAGAAAACGGTGGCGAAGCTCACGTACTCTCTTCATGAGTATAACATAGCACACAAATGAGCTATCTTATATTCCATTTTAGGAGTAATTCAAGGAGAACTTTTGGGAATCTTGGATTTTGCAAATAGAGCCATCAAATCTGTAAGAAGCAGGACATTATATTAATCTTGCCAGTTTACAATGCCATCCCTCTTGATGCTGAAATGATACCATAGCCGTGCATTGAGACAACTACAAACATTGTGTCATTCTAACTCTGAGTCACATTCTTGATCCTCTGAGGTATCTTAGCTTTTCTTATGCTAAGGGACTAATGATAGCCTTGAGAATGTTCTGGGAGAAAGGAAGATGAAAGATTTATAATTGCTCCATAAAAATGCAGCTCAACAGGTTTGTGAGAATCTATGAGTAACTGTAAACAAATGCATTTGGTTTTAACGTATTTCTGAGAAAGCAGGGGGTTTCTCTACCTATCTGCTGTTCTCTGTTTCCAAAATGTCATCTTGTGAGGGATGAAGGCTGACCTCTGCTACTTGATTATTTTCTTCTGGACAGTTTTGCATGTTACCTTTTAAATCTCTTCTGGGTTTGAAATTTGCAATCCAGAGTTATAGTAATACGATTTACTTTGTGCTAGCCCTATTTGCAAAGTGTGCAGAAACTCAAAATGCTTCGTGAATCTATGCAAAAACTACTCAGGCTTCTGAAGCCTCGTAAATTTTAAAGTAAGTGATAGCCAAGGCTTCTTTGCTTATGACTAAAAAAGAAATTGCTTCTTGTACCAAGCCCAGTTCTCAGGATATGGAAGTGATCATAATTTGCTTAGGGTATTTACCTCACCATCATGCAGTAGGTGCTTACTGTTGGACTTAAACTCTATTGTGACATTAGTGCAACTGTGCTTTTATTATCAAATTAATGAACTAGTATTTTCACTTTCAAGGTGTAAAACTTTCAGCCCTTTTTTCTTGGGCACATTATTCTTCCATGTAAACAAACACCGATAATGAGCTGCTCCGTGCTCCAAGAAGTTTAAAAGTGTAGGTGACACAGGGCATGACGATGGAAAATCAGTTTATCAGACTGTTTATGCTTAAAATACTGTGACCTCCATCATGCGTGGTAATTTTTAAATGAAATGTATTTCTAAAACTGGTGACTTTTCAATGTTCTGAAAAGCAAACATGATAGCAAAGTCAGTGCAGAATATATTTTCAAGCAGTGTGAGTTCTGTTTGCCAGCATCACTGCTAAAAAGGAGATTCTTACTTTGTTCTTAGGACTTTAGCACAACCTACCCCAAAGTGCTTAAAGTTTTATTTTATTGAGCATTGCCACTAACACGTTAGAACAATTCCCTTGCAGTGTTGCAGAATCCATCACTGAAGAGCTGAGAAGTACCAGAACAGAAATTACTGCATACAGTCTGAGCAGGTTACTTAATACAGAAAACTGTAGAAATTTTTCATCATTCCCATCAAATAGCACTGTAATACTTCACAAGAATTAATAATTTTCCTAGTGCATCTTTTGAATGGAAAAGATTATAGTTGCACTTTCCAAGTGATGAATTGAGACAAAGATACAAGTCAAAAGTATCCTTTGTGCATTTTTGTTGCTGCTGCTTTGGCAGGTGAAAGGCTGCTCCGCTGGAGTTAGTTTACTTTCATGCAGCCTTTTCTACACTGCAAAGACAACGACTTCAGCCACAGTTGTAAGTTCTCAGCAACTTTTCAAAAGTCCCAGCTCAATCTTCCCCTTCCCCTTGCCTCTGTAGAGAAAATTACAAGCACGCAGTCATCAGCTGTGAAAAGTTTGCAGTTGGATTAATTAGCCCTGCTCAGATTCAGGGCTCGTTAATTGTGTTTGGCAATGCATTAGCATACTCATTGTGTTTGCATTTCTGAAACTAACATATTACTGGACTGCATGGCCGTCTGAACACATCAAACCAGTCAGATGTAGCATATTGTACTAACCAAGTAGACATAACACTTAGCTCCTCCTAAGGCATTTTTGCTGTTGAGCAAAGAAAAAAAAAAAAAAAAAAAAAACCCAAACCAAAAACCCACCAAAAAACCCCTAATTGACAGAACTAGTAAGTTGTCATCCTCTATTAGAACCAGGACTATAGGAGGGTGAAATGCACATATTGCTATGAAGTCTGTCACATGCTTGCTGACCAGGGAATCACGAGTCTCGGGAAGCACAGGTTTGTTCTTTGCTTTTCTCTTGGGACAGTTCTGCAGCAGACTATCTGAATCTAATGTAGTATTTTGTGTTTGCCTCCTGCAATGATTTACTACAGTAACAGCTGTGTAAATAGCGAAATACATTACTGCTGGATAAAAATTGTCAATAGAATTCATGGGTTAATCAATGTATTGTATATTTTGTAATACTACAAGAAAACAGCTGGGTACAGTTTACCATATTGCTCATAAAAAGCTGTAAGTACACATAATAAAACTAAGTACAAGTAGTGTGGAAACTGGAATTTGGCTGTCAACTGTTTACACCTTCCTTTGATTGCTGAGGAAGGCTACTCAGAACACTATTTAGGGTTTTCAGTTATGCTGGTTCAACTTGTGATCTTGTTAAGACACAAGAGGTAACAAATTTATCAGTATAATGCTGTGGTCATGCACTCTAGAAAGAACTGCTTTTGGGAGACAAAGTGGGCATCAGAGATCTTAGTTATTTAGGGTCCTCTGGTATTTGTGACTAGGATAGGACAAATTGCAGCAAAGCTCAACAATATTTTATGAGTATTATAATTCCCCCCCCCCCCCCCAAACATCTGTTAGTCTTCACTCATATTTGGTGTTGGTTTCTGCAGAAGACGTGGTAGACATTTATTTCAGTCCTTACTGAAAGAACACAACTGCAAATTCTTTGGGTTATTTTAAGATCCAGGTTCTTCATAAATTAGTATTTTTCTGAGGTTTTCCTTCTTTCTGTAGACACATTATTATTAATGACATAATAAAATGAGGTAATCATGTATTTCTTATTTTATTAGAAAACAGGAGTTGAGTTTAAAGATCCAGGCTGAGTAGTTCCCTACTTCTAGGGTTTATGCTTTGAAACACAGAGCAGCAGTGGCAGTGGGTGACTGTGCAGGTGCAACTTGGCTTAATCGGGATGAAAAAATACAATTTATACAGGAAGCATGCTATTTTTGGATACTTATGTTGACATGAATCCCTTGTGAATTAAATCATTTAATATATGAAATGGAAAAAGTCCTTCTAATCTTCCTTTTGAATGAGCCATGAAATAGGATACGTGAACAGCTTGAAGTGTGAAGAGGTTACTATGGCTTGGTTCCAATATTTTTTAGAAGATATTAAAAGATTTGCAGTAGCCAGGAGCTTAGAGAACTTATGATCTTCTATAAAATAATGCAATATCTATCAGAAAATATGTCCATTTTTCATGGCAAAAGCTTTCAGTACTCTTTCTGAAAGTGATTGGTGCTCCCTAACAAATGCATAATGTACTTAACTGCAAAGTATCACTTTCGAGTAGAAAGTAGTTAAATAACTGTATTCGCTGTCTGTAGTTGCACCTCTTTTACAGGAAAAAAAAAACAATGCTCACATTTCATGTCTGTTGTAATAAGACACTAGAGTGACTACAGTTAAGAGATTTATAGGTAGCCAACTTTGTTTAAAAAAAAAAAAAAATCATGTATAGAATCATAAAATGGTTTGGTTTGGAAGGGACCTTAAAGATCATCTAGTTCCAACCCCCCTACCATGGGCAGGGACACCTCCCACTAGACCAGGTTGCTCAGAGCCCCATCCAACCTGGCCTTGAACACCTCCAGGGATGGGGCTTCCACAGCTTCCCTGGGCAACCTGTTCCAGTGCCTCACCACCCTCAGAGTGAAACATTTCTTCCTGATAATCTATTCTAAATCTACCCTCTTCCAGTTTGAAGCCATTACCCCTTGTCCTTGTAAAAAGGACTACATGCCCTTGTAAAAAGTCCCTTTGCAGCTTTCCTGTAGGCCCCCTTCAGATACTGGAAGGCTGCTGTAAGGTGTCCCCGGTACCTTCTCTTCTCCAGGCTGAACAACCCCAACTCTCTCAGCCTGTCCTCAGAGCAGAGGTGTTCTAATCCTCTGATCATCTTTGTGGCCCTCCTCTGGTCCTGCTCCAACAGGTCCATGTCCTTCTTATGTTGGGGGCCCCAGAGCTGGATGCAGTACTCCAGGTGGGGTCTCATGAGGGCAGAGTAGAGGGACAGAACCACCTCCCTCGCCCTGCTGGCCACGCGTCTTTTGATGCAGCCCAGGATGCGGTTGGCCTTCTGGGCTGCAAGTGCACATAGCTGGCTCATGTTGAGCTTCTCATCAGCCAGCAAGCCCCAGCTCCCTCCTTCTCCTCGGGGCTGTTCTTGATCCATTCTCTGCCCAGCCTGTATTTGTGCATGGGATTGCCCTGACCCACGTGCAAGACCTTGCACTTGGCCTGGTTGAACTTCCTGAGGTTGGCAGGGGCCCTCATCTCAAGCCTGTCAAGGTCCCTCTGGATGGCATCCCTTCCCTCTAGCATGTCAACCACACCACACAGCTTGGTGTCATTGGCAGACTTGCACTTGATCCCACTGTCCATGTCACCAACAAAGATGTTGAACAGCACCGATCCCAGTACTGACCCCTGAGGAACACTACTCATCGCTGGTCGCCACTTGGACATCGATCCATTGACTTATATGAAGTAAACTTTGGTTAAAAGTCCTATGTTTATGGTGCAAACTTCAAGACACCTGGATAACTGGGATTTGTATCATAGTAAACTGTTTTTATAATGCATTGATTTCTTAACATGGTGCCAATTTAAGCTTCTGTCCAAGCAGCATATTTTGTCTGACATGAAGCTATTGCTTCTGGTGTGCAAACGAATAATATTAGCTGAATGGTAACTTTTTAGACTTTTCTTAATACTTGTTATTAAAAAAATTTAAATCTTCCTCTTCACATGAGTAACCTATTCTTATCATTACTTGATTTAGACTTAAAAGCAAAACCACAGCAGGTAAATAATATGAATCACCATTGCTGCTTTGAACAGGTTTTTAATGATCCAGGGTTTTCTGTTGTGCTGACTATTTATAGCTCTACTTCCCCTATCTGCAGGTTTGAGTCTTCAGCACTTCTGAAAATTAAGGCTGTTTGAGAATTAGCGAAAATGGCAGTGTCTGTGTATACTGATACATTTGCTCCACTGGCACTACTGATGCTGCAGTGCCCTAGTAGGGCCTATTTCTGTGTTCCTCAGGCTTATGCATGCAACACCATAACTAGTATCATCAGAAATAACTCCCTGTATTTTTGTCTATAACAGTAGAGATTGAAAATTCTACCTCCATACCAGATCTGGAGGTTATCCTAATAGGAAAGAGTCATAGGGAATACAAAATGTGTTAGGAGCGGACTCCTTGACTCAAGGAAATTGTGCTGTTGGCATCTCTCGGTGTCGCAGCCTGCAAGAATGCACAACAGAGACTGCAGACTGTCCTGGTGAAGAATCTTTCTTTTTCAACTTCTATTAGTAATAACAAGTTCAGCAAGATTTGAATTCTTTTTGGAGTCCCTAGGTACCATCAGCACTAAACACAATGCCCATTCAGCATCAGTGACGGAAGAACTTGGAAGTGAGCAGAGTAGCATATCAGTCCTTGTTTAATGCTGATAGGACAACTGTATGCGGGAAGAGTGGCAAGAAACTAGCTAATACTCCATACCAGGAAAAAAAACCCAAACACCTCTGTGTTTTGAAGGAAAAAAGAATGCCTGAGAGGCCAAAGTTAGGACCAGCATTTCCTAAGACTAATTCTACCACAGGGAAATAAAAGACTGCTTATGAATAGTTTTGCAAAATGGTGTGGTTTCTTTGATAGTGGTGTTTTCATCTTTGCCTGATGCTTTGTCCAAAGAAATCAGTCATATCAGTATTTACTTAATGCTAGTTAATGGTTGCATGGAAGTCCTTCCCGCAGGTGTTGTACAGCGTGCTGTTAGTAGCTTAATGGGTACAGTTTTTCATGTCCTGAATAAATCACTACCTTAGAAGGGGGAATATAGCAATGCTATTATGCTGTCTCTTTGGAGGAAACCTCAGATTAAGGTATTTGCTATGAGTTCCTAAAGTCTGATTTTAATGAATGTACTGCTTTAGTTTTATGTGTAAATAAAAGCAAAATTTTGCACACTACTAAATTGCTTACCAGTTTGTACATGGTAGTGTTTTACAGCTGCTGATACTGGAAAGCTTGATTACTTACCTCAGTGTTCCTATATAGAAGACCAATTGCTGACCTTGTGAGTGTAAAACCTTCTTGTACTATGTTAATTGCGTAGTCTCTGTGGCACTTAAAATTCACTCATATATTCCATGAGGGCATTTGTAGACATGTTCAAAGTTTATTTACTGATGAGTAGTTTTGCCTGAGGAATAGAGCTCAAAGTTTCCTTTTTTGCATGCAAAACATAGTTTCAGTTTCCAGGAAATCTCTTTTGTCAAATAATGGAAAGCAAGTATTTTGATCAGAAAGTGCTGCTTTTTTGAGAAAACTTGGAAAAAGGAAGCATTATTGTAAATCAGTGTAGTTGTATTAAGCTCAGTAGATGTATCGATTTCTGACGATGATCTGGTGTGGGCAGGAGGGATTTAAAATTTTGAATATAGCCCATTGATACTGTGGCTTCTCGATCAAGTAGTACTAAAATACACTCCAAACTCTATGAAACTGTGAGGTTTGTGATTCCAATGTTCTAAGTTGCTAAGATAATCTGCTAAGATACAATTTTTTAACCATGTCACATTTGCCTGATACTGAAGGTGGTCTGTCCTATGTGCAGTATTCTACATGGAATAGTGAGTCTTTTTCATCTACTTTCAGACAATTATCTGTCCCTCTTCAGTTTAAGACCTGTGGTCCAAATCTGAAACTAAAGCTATGAGAGTCTGGTAGGATGTACCAGCACAATGTAATGGAAATATAGTCCAACTTTCTCTTCTCCGATCTTCACTTTTTGCACTAGATGCTTTTCTTCTTACGTACCTCACTCTGGGAGATAGCCTTGCTGTTAGATATCTGGCTCATGGAAGGATGTTACAAGAATGACTATTATGAATAAGATTGTTGCAGTGCATTGGTTCTAAACACTGATCTTCACAATAAATTCAGATGACAGATCAGTGTAATTAATACTATAGCTGAGCACTTGGCCAGGTTGGAATTTTTAAAGCATGTCCTATTTAAAGATCAGTTCATTTACCTTTTATTGGAGCAGGGAAGCAAACATCTGTGCTGCTTTTTTCCTAATTACCTCTGATGTTTCTGTTTAGACAAGCTGTTCATATTCCCTCTCTTCCATACTGCTTGATTTCTCACTCTTGCATTTTGAGAGATCTCTTTTGTATTTGTCACTCCCTTCTCATTGCTTTCTGAATACTCTAAAATTCAGTTTGGTATGTTTCCTCTTTCTGCCCTTTGCCCTTGCTTTCCACCCTTGGCCCTGTATGTTTCAATTACGGTTTTAAGTGAGGACCTGGTACTTTACTGTGATGCTAATGTAAAAGAACATGGTGCAGGCTAAGTGCAGGTAAGGAGGCAGAGGGGAGTAACCACCAATGCGTGGAAGTAACTGTCTTGGGGAGTTGTGCCATTACCAGTCTGAAGATTTGGCCACCCATTTTTTCATGTCTGGAAGTGTTCTGTGATTGATGGTCCTCACAGAAGGAGGAGAGAAAGCTTTCTTATTAAAAAGTGACTAGATGAACTGCTCAGTATGTTTTTCTGTCCCTTCTTTCCAATGAACCTGAATGTTGCAGTTACTCACTACGACAAGCTGCAACACCTGAAGAGGTGTTGGTCTGTACTTCCAAAATGATTCCAATAATTTTTTATTATTATTATTTTTTAAAGTTTAATTTTTTTTTTTTATTATTTCACTTCATAGTAGCATATATCTATGAAGGACAAAATATGTCCAAATTGAAATGCAGCCAGTCATTAATATTAGGGAATTTGGACTTTCTTGAACATGAGAGGTAGTTTTTCATTCCTCCATTGTTGCCATTGTATGTGTCTTTACCCCTGTACAGAGGAACTTTGGCATAGAAAGTTTTGTATTACGCTTCCATTTAGGGCATGACTGAGAAATTACTTAAAATATTGATTAATTTGGATTTAGTGTCAGTTCCAGGATTCTATAATTTTGTTTCAATGGAATATGTGGTGTTAACAATGCATCTTTATTAATCTGTTGCAGAGTGTCTTTTATGTCATTTTATAAATAACAACCTCTTACCTATATAAACAGTTATGGAGTGTGTTGGCGGTTGGATTTGTGTGCGTGTTTTTTGGTTAATATTTTTTAACAAACCCTGTCATGTGGTCATAAAAATTGAGCAACTCTCTCTACTATTTAAAAAAAAATAAAATTCTTCACCGCAAGAAGCAGAATAAAGATGAGCAAACTTCACCTTTCAAGACTTTTATTTTTCACTGTGACTATTTTGCACAGCTTGTTATGTTGTAGACCAAGGAAGTAATTGCACAGCCTTTGAGTCTGATTGTACTTAAGTATACAGATAATAAGAAACACTACAAAAGCTCTCTAATTAAAATAAAATTATTTACAACACCAGCAGCTGCTAGTTGTAGTGGCTGCATACTTCTTTATAGCTGTTCCAATCTTAAGAATTTGGAGCATGTAGGATTTAGCTTTGCTAGAATTCAGGCTTTTGGCAGTAATGTAGAGGCTATGCTCAATCCTTCAGAAGTTAAAGAAATACAACAAAGCACATTTAAGGGGCTTTTTAGGTTTTGGGCTTTTTTTTCTTATATAAAGCGGTGTTAGGCATTTTCTTTGGTTGACATACTTATTACTGTTCTAGTATGATGCAGCAAGAGAGGAAGAAAAAATTACTTAGCAGTTAGCATGTGAGCTGCCAGAGAAACCTATTATAAGCTTAATTCTAAGTCACAGAGAGACACCACTCTGCTGACCTTGCTATTGTGTGTGGCTTTCAGCAGAACTACATCTTTATTATGATTATTTCCTCCACTGTCCTAGGAATCTGGCTTTCTCTCCCTTTTTAATGGGGAATTTTAATGGAAAGTAGTGGTACATTTGGCTCCCATCCTTGATTTTTTTTCTGCAGCCAATAATGTTGCTAGTAAGAGTTACTCATGGAGAAATGTGCTGCTTTTGCACACACAGATTCAATTTCATTATATTTGTGTATGCTCCTTGACTGTGTTACAAGCAGAACGTGTGGTCCTCAAAAGCTGCAGCCTTGTCTCTGCTTATTGGAAAATTAAGCTCAAAGGGGTGGGGGAGTGAAAACTGATTGGCACTGAGGAGAGGGTGATGAAAGAGATATGAATGTCCTTATGTGACAGTTGCAATTTTGAATTTAAACTGATTGTGAATGAGCTTCACAACTGTTTTAACAGCTGAGGTTTGGCTGTAGTTAAATACTTAAACATGCACCCACCCCCTTTTAAAGTTAATTTTATGCCTGTAAAGTTGTGCACTCAAGTGTTCTTGTAGTTTGGTCCCTTGCACAAGTATATTATCATTGTATGTGACCATGTCATAAATGTTTGTTTTGTTTTCCCTCATTCAGTATGCAGGACAGATGGAGCTTACTGTGCCAGATAACTGCATCACTTTCTTTTTACTGTCCTGATCCCTGACCTACCAGGCACTATACAATACTGAACCTGAATGCAGAATTATTAACTACTTTTGTTCTTTTACAGTGACTGTCAACATAATATCTTAATGCTTTGTGATTATTAGAGTACTTTCAAATCAGGTATCATTACTGCCACCTTTTCAGACAAGGAGAAGATAGGTCGGACACAATTTAGATTAAAATTTAGAGATTGGCTTAGGAATTTGGGCGATTGATTTACCTAGATGACTTGGCATTTTTAGAGCCTTTTACAGCGTAATTGTCATAAGCGCATCGCTGGCTTCATTTGCAATTTAGCATGTACAATGCTTCTGAGATAGTTAAACACCCAGGAAATGGTGGCCATTGTAATCTAAGCTATCAACTGTGGAAAAGCCTTGCTTTAAGTAATTGCTCAGACATTCAACAGAAGTCATTAACAGTTAAATGTTCGTGTAATCATTTATGGTTAAACATGCTTTTTGTAGTGGAGGGTTGTTTGGTTACTGCTTGAGATTTTTTGGTTTTGTTTTGTTTGCTTTTGCTGTCACGTGGAAGACTACTGCAGGCCAGTCTCTGAGAAGAGTGATGGCAACCTTCAGCTTCATGCCATTGTATACTACTTGATGAGCGGAGTAAGTGCTGTAGTAACAGCTTGTTATCCTCTGCGTATGAGCCAGCTAGGTGAAAGCACTGAGGTGCATCTTGCCAGCAAGCTAAATAGCTTTTTGCCAACAGAAAGGGGCCTCAGCAACTGAAGGCTTCTATGTTTACTTTCAGGTTCCAGAGGGAGGTATGCAGGTATAGTTAAAGGACTGATATCTGGTAGAGTCTCCCACTCTGTTCTACCCTACCTGTCTGTTTCTATCACCCTTTGACCTTTCTGGCTATTAGAAGTAATTAACAGCAAATGAGTGCCTCAGTTCTAATAGAAGAAAGGAAACAGATTAAAGAAATGTGCCATGTTGGCTCTGTGCCAGTAAATTTATGGAGCATTTTAGATGAGTTCTGAGGATAGCATATAAGAATATAGTTCACTAGAGACTAGTTAAAGATGTGTACTATTTCAAGGATTCATTAGTAGGCACTTGGAAGTTGAATGATGATGGATGCATTGCAAGCCACAGTAAGTTTTGCTTTTCATGCTATCTTTTGTTTAGTGATCTCATATATTAAAAACAACACTGCGTTTAAAGGGAAGAGATCAATTAAAGATGACTGGGACAAATTACACTGCATTACAAGTAAATTTATTTGATTGTTTAACAGGGTGCATATTTGTTCTGTAAGAATTATGGTTATTGCTGTGCTTGAGGGCAGTCATTTCAATGTTTTTGTACCCTATGAAATATACTACTTACATCACAAACACAAATACCAAATTACGTTCTGGATCTTTAGTCCCATTCAGTTACAACACTGAACCCAGGCAGGGTTGCATACTTTTCAAGTAATCTGCATTATGTTTTGGTGAAATCCAAATATGTTATAACTAGTGTAAACAGTTTACTACTTAGACAGCAGGCAAATTAGCCATTTGGCATTCTTTCCATGGATTTCTAACCTGTTGGTGTTGAACTTTTCGTCTTTGGAAAGGGGTAAATATGGTCTTGTCCAAAACTGACATTTGTATTCTATTTTTAATGGGTTTTGATTCACTGAGAATGGAAAATATTCTAGTACAGTGGGAGACTCTACCAGATAAATAGAGTGAATTATACTGTGCATAGTTAAATGCATCTACATACAGGCTGTAGGCTGTCTTAATAGTTCTGTGTCCTTTGGAAGACAAGTGGAAGCAACTGGCACAAGGAGCTTTACGGTTTTGACAGGGTGGATTGAAGGTAATAAGAGATGACAGTGCAAAACAGAGACTGAACTTTACAGGGCTGTGGATCAAAGTAAGGTATACTAAGTGAAACACTGCAATATGATTTGTGAAGCATCCCTAATACCGGCAAGGGGATGAACTGAGTAATACAATATGTAACAAATACAATTCACGGTTATACCCTTCATTTTGGGCTGTCTGTAGAGCTGTGTAGAGATTAGTTATAAACATCTATTTTTTTATTTACTTATTTTTTTTCCCTCTGCATGATTTTGTTTGTACTGGTGAGCTTTGAAAACATGTTTTAATAAAAGCTGGTTTGTCTTACGCATTTTCTCAGGCTGTAGGTGAGTAACTAGTATGTTTATGCCACAATATAATACTACCTCAAAGGTGTTACATATTTCTGAGAATATCTGTGTAGCAGTATAGGCCTTGCCCTGTTGAAGAACTGCAGAACCTCTATCTTTGCTGGTTTTAGGTGGATTTTTCCCTTTCAAATTATCCGAGTATCTCCATAAAGCACTGTCTGTGAAGCTGTAATTAATTGTCAAAGCCCCGCTGGTGAAGTCCACTCTGCTCCAGAACATGAAAATGAGCTGTTTGTTACCTGTAATGTCATGACTTGTTTTCTTGAACAGTAATTGATGTCAATTGTAGATGATGTCTATGAACTTGAAATTGTGTTGTTTATCTGCTAGGGACCTTGAGAGTGTGATCTTCTAACTCAGTCACAGTGGTATAGATTACATCTGTAGTGCAAGAATTGTCTAGGGACATAAATTACAGCAATTAAAATTAGCTAGAGGAGAGAGAATGATGCATTATTAATTGGTATAGTCATTAAAGGGCTGCAAAGAACCTAAAAGAGATACCATGTCAATACTCAAGCACTAAAAGTGACAGGCAGTGTGCAAAGACCAATGATTGTATTCAAAGCCTGAGGTCATTAAGACATGGGCAATTACATGAAATTTTATGACTGCAGGTTGAGATCACTCCAACATACTAACAATATGTTAAAATGGAAATTTTTCAAGAATTATAATATTCAGATGATTACTTTGAAGACTGGAGTAGTGCAATTAATTTCTACATAAAGAATGTGTAGCACTTTCTTTAAAGGAGAAATTAGAAAGAAGAAAGAATTATAATGAAATCCCATCAGCAATCTGGTGAATTTAAGCAGAAAATTACCATTTTTCAGCATTAAATATAATAATCTGAGCTCCTATAAAGAAGGCCGAATCTTGGTACACTGAAGAATGAAGATTTAATTAAGAGTCTCTTTATACTACAGAAACAAAGTCTTGCCTGTGTCATGCTGAGAAATATGGCAGTCTGAATAAGAAGCTCATGGTAATGCAGCTGTATATCAGCTACTTAATTATTAATAAACCCACTTGTCAGTGAGTTTCAGTGATTTACCTATCTCAGCTAATTTGCCTTATTGGAAATACTGCTTGTTTTATAAAATAGTTCATTTATAGTGCTATAAATGAAGAATAAATGCTGAAAAGAAAGTGTCTTTCATGAGAGAGAAGTTTTAATAATTGATTCGCAAAGCAAAGTAAACTTTAAATACTGGATGTGTTAGGACAGCAATGTATTTGTTTTGACAACTAATGGAAGAATGTATGTCTACTGGGCGGAGAGTTAAAACTCCAAAGCAAACATCTCAGTCTTTTCTCATCTAAGGGATCCTCGGAAAGTTTTGGCTTTTTAAAACTTGCCGATGCTTTGCTATTCTACTTGCTAAGACTTCAGATTTCTAATTCATCTCACTGTCTACCCCAAAGTTTAAGCACTGAATGTGATTAGCTTTGCTGTGCAGATGCCAAATTGAATGGCCTCTGTTGATTCAGAGAAGCTGAGTAGTGTCAGAGTTCAGTTACTGTGCTTTCAGGAAGGCCTCCTGTTGCCAAAATGAGCTTTCTTTTTTCTTTTTCCAAGCTGCATGCCAGAGTCTCCATCAGCATGCAACTGGACTCAAGAAAAGCATGTATGTATAGCCACTGAAAAAGCAATACAAATGTACAGCTACATCTTCTCTAAGAGCAGCCACCCACGCATTAGTTGTTCCATTAGTAAGTTAGGGGCCCCTCTGTTTGCCTTTATTAGATATGTACCTGTTTGCTTAAACAAATGTTTTTGACCAGTTAGTATCCTTCTCGGCACTGAGAACCAGATATGCCATGACTCTGGCTATTTATTCTTCAAGCTATGGTTAAAAACTATCACGTGTGACAGCCTTTCTCCTGCTATCTCTGAGGTTATCCCTGTGTTCAGGGTAGTAGAAGAGTTTACTTGTTCCAAGTATAATGATTTAATACTATCACAATGAAATGTGTCTGCTTTATTATATCCAGCACTTTATTGTTTTGGCTTTAGATACTTTGCTTATGTGTTCCATCCTCAAAACTCTGCACTGATTTGAATTAACTGTTTAGTAGTCAGAGCAGGTATTGTATGATGCAGTGTACTTCATCATCGGTTTTGTTCTCTCTAGATGTTTCTATGATTCAGTGCACGATGCCAACCAGGAACTGTGGAATTCAAGGTCTCTGGGGTCTAAGTAACTAACAAGCTTCCATTATTCCATTCCTGGCTTCCATTAATTTTGCTGCTGCTCTTTTCAGATTTTTCAGGCTGCGTGGGGAACTCATTGCTGGGAGCTATAATCATGTCAATCATTAGAATCGAACCAGAATGGTGAATATTCATTTTAAGTCATATAGGCAAATAGGTTTGGCTTTTGTGTTCAAACAATGTTTGACATTGAATGAAAGGAGTTAAGGAGTTAAGCAACAGGGAAGCAAAGAATTAAGTCAGACAATTCTGAAGAGTTTTTCTGGAGTACAGCAGTTCCAGAGGCTCAGTGAAGCACTATTTGTGTGTTCAGCTACGGTGTTGAGATTGGCGATGTAAGAAAAGTGGTGGTTACAGGTTATTTGCCCTAGGACAGCAAGCAACAGACCATAAACCTAACTGCTTTTGTTTGCTTAAAGTAGTATATTGCTGTTCCTGTCTGTGTCCACCACAGTTCCCTGTAGTAGGCAGCAGTGAGCCAATCTGGGACAATCTAGGTGGTGTCCTGGGATCACGAAGATGACCAGTGCTACGCATAACTGATACCTGCCAATGTTTTCCGCAGTATGAATGCTGGGCAGTTTCTGTCATCTGAGCCAAGTTATGAAAGTGTAATCACAAAGCAATTGTCAGAAACCTTGGCTGTGCTCAGGAGGCTATTGACAGCTTTGCGTAGATGAGGTTCCTGGTTGGCATTTGATGAGTCGCATGTGTCCATCCTATATGTCATTGGGATAGCAGTGGCCTAGTCTTACCAAAAAAATAAAGTCACTCATTCAAAAAGGAAATATGTGTCCATCATCTCAGCTACGTTCCACTCTGCTCCTGTGGCTCAGAATTTCTGCAATGCAACATAAAATTAAATCAACTGCACAAAAACCAACCAACCAAAAGGCTTCACCATTTATATATTAAAAAATAATATTTTTTTTAGTACAAAACAGCAGTCCAGATTAAACTGGTTTTACTGAGATTTACTGCTGCTGATTGGTGTGATCACTGAGCATTCTGCTTTGACTTAATCAAATTATTAAATATAATAGAGAAATAACTGTGTTCTGTTATTGTAGTGTAGCGTACTTTACAACATCTGACTGCAATAAAATGGCAGTACTTTGCCACAGAGTATCAGAAAAGCAGTTATTGTAAGCATTGGCTCAGTCTGCTTCCAAAGCTGTTTTTTCTGTTAGTGAGGAACTGAAAATCATGCAGAACATGAGTTGATAGGATTATTAAGATGAAGAAATTTTTATTTTAAAAAATGAAATATATAAATGTTACAAATGTGCTATAGTGATTAGTGAGAAACATTTGTATTCTTCATGTTTTTAACTGGGGGCAGGGGAGGAACAATGAAAAAATACAGAGAACTTTGGTTTTGCTCGTCAGTATGTGGTGAACAGTATCCTTCTGATCAGGTTGCAAACAGCTGTGGAGCCAATTGTTACTTCCCTGCCATTTGTTCAAAACTCCTGCATTGAAGTTAATCACAGCATTACTATGAGCTATGGTCTGACTATCCAGACAAATTAAGAGAGCTCATGAAATTAGTTGATTGAAGTAAGGTTGGAAAGTGATGCTGAACTTCTGTGATGCCTGTCAGAATGGTTGCTTATCACAGATATGTAGCACCGTATGTTTCCATTTGAGTAAACAGGAGGATCTGCTGCTCAGAATTGCTGTAAATAATGATAATACATAAGAAGAAAGAGATATCGGATAAAGTCTTTGTACTATAAATGAAACATATCTTTTTAAAGTTCTTTGAAAGCATGATTCTGATAGCCATTATAGGACGCTGTCTTACAGTTCTTGACAACAGACCGCAGGAAACAGAACACACATTCTTGCTACAGAAGGAACAGGTACTGTCTCCTGTAACTACACTGCTCACTCTGCCTGAGCTTGTAAGAGCTTTGCAATATGTTAAGGTCTCTTTGGACTTTTTCTGTCAGTTTGACATTGTTGAATTTTAGTGGAGAACTATACAGTTGCTTTCTAGGAAAAAAAAAAGGTTAAGAAAAAATTGTCTTTTCCTTTTTTCCTGTTTTTCTTTTTTTTTTTTTAGTGTGTTAAAAACTGTTTTCATGGGACTCAGTTTGGCTTGAGGAGGTTGTGGGAACAGTCTTCCTGGTTTAATAGCCTTGCTCAAATCATGAAAACTAACAAAAATGATGATCAGTAGTTTCCTTTGCATGTTTGGCAGCTCTCTTGGGGGAGGAGGGGGACGGGCAGACGGACATGGGACAGGATGACACACACAAACCCTGTCAATTTTCTAACTTCATCTTTCTCTTCTTTTTACTTCCTGACCAATTAGTTTTTGCATGTCCTGTCCTTAGAGTGATTGGCCATGATTTATCCAAGCAAAGCAGGGTTCAGAAGGCCTTTCTACCAATTGTTCTTCTGACCTGCTAGGACACTAAACGCCCTCAAAAATACGTACCTTGTACTTTGTTACTGTACTCTTTGTGCTGAAGCATTTCTTTATCACACAATTAAAGCGAGTGTGCTATACATGAATTACAGTGTAGGAACAATAGTATTTCCTAAATTTGATTGCTTTCACTCTATATTTTTACTTTCCTTTTTGAAAGGGTTTTAATATAAGAACTTGTAAATTGTATCAATGTTCCTGGATTAGCAACACTGTATTTTTATTTTCCTATGTTATAAAGTTACATGTTAATGCAGCAGATTGTGAGAAACTGGCAGTGCAGAGAACTTGTAGATATAACTGGGCAAGCTTTGAAAATCTACTAGTAATTTGTGTATATGGTACAGTCTTGAAATACTCAATTTCAAAATTTCTCTCAAAGGACCCTCTCTTCTTGAGAGTGCGTTTTGCCAGATACATGAAAATCTGGCCAGGCAAGTTACCCCACGCTGTTAGCACGTATGCAGGCTTATGTGTACAATGTTTAAAGATTCGTCATTATTGATGTTCCTTTCTTGAGCTTCTTGTGTCATTTATCACATTTGAAAAGATAAACTTCACTTTCATAGACAGTTTATCTATGATCTCCATTCAATTAACGTAGCCAGGAAACAACAGCTCCCCTGCAGTACTGCCACCTTTCATACCACAACTACTTTTCCTGAATTCTTTGAGCCAGATTAGTCATGCTGTGGATGATACACCTTGTGTATTCCCATTTCACGTGACAAAAAAAGTTATATTAGAAAGTTTGCAGTGGTCTTTGCTGAAATGTATTATTTTAATCACCAGTTGGAGATACTAGAGTGGTCACTGGCATGTGACCTGAACTAATTCCTGCAGACTAACCATAGCTTAAACAATTATTGACAGGTAAGTGGTGTGGATGTACGGTACATGACTGAGACTTTATGGGTGCAAAGCAATGAATTCCACTTCTTGCCTGTAACAATAAGTAATTTTTTTACCCTTAAGAATAGGAGGGGTTTTAATATACTTTTATATACTAACAGTTGTTACTGTCCCATTACCCTCTTAAACCCCCTTCCCCCTCAGTTTATGGCAACTAGGTATAAAAGATGTGAGATCTGAACTACTGAGGTGCCCAACAAAGAGGGGACTTTTACTGACCATGTATTTTGGTCTCAAGAATATCTTTTGCTAGTGTGTTACACATTTTTAATAATGCAATATGTGAAAAAAAAAATTTCTTAAACATATTGCTTGATAATTTCATTCCATTTCCTCTGGTTCTTATAAGTGGTGAAAAATCATTCCCTCTTCACCTTCTCCATGCTTTTATAGATTTTTGTCGTATACTTCATTATATTTACTATCTTCTACCCCATCTTCACAAATCCTAGTTTATGTCCTCCTACAGAAGACATTCCTTAACTTTAGTTATCTTTTTTTTGGTTCTTCTGTATACTCTTTCTAGTGGTACAGTGTTTTGAGATGGGAGAACAGAACTGCATACAATATTCAGGATGTGGGCAAATTAAGGATCAATTTGGTGACACAGTTTTGCTTTCTGTTTTGTTCTGTAGTCCATTTCTGTTATTTTCTGTTATCTTGTTCAGCACTGCTGGGCATTGAGATTACTTTTTCACCATGTGTCTGTCATAACTGAAAGTCTGTCTTGAAAGTTGGTATCTACTTTAGATTTCACTGAAGTATATGAGTTAATCTTGTTTTTTCTCCATATACATTACCTTACGTTATTGACTTTGAATTTCACCTGTTATTTTATTGCCAATTACTCAATATTATGAAATTATTTTTTCAATTTTCTGTTAAATTTAACCTACTCTGAATAATTGTTTTGTGAACAAATGTCATCTCACTTTTTCATCTGTTCCTAGGACACTTACTAGAACATCTTATGGTGAGCGTCCCAATACGTATTCCCCACAGGTCCCTTCTAAAGGTCTTCTCCACCATGTAAGCTAACAATCTGTTTTGACCTTTCATTTCCTGTTTCAACCACTCAAGTCATGTGCTAGGGCTCCTGTTCATCCCATGACAGCTTAGTTCCTTTAAAAACCTTTAGTTGAAGGAATTTTGTCAAGAACTTTTTGGGAAACAGGTATGTTTTGTTAATCAGATCATTTTAATCACTATGTCCACTGACTGCTTCAAATCATTTTAATAAACTTGTGGGGCAGTGACTTCTGGCTTATAACGTGCGTATGGATTGCCTTCCAATATTTCATGTTTATCTGTGGATTACTGACTGTTGTTTTCTAACTTCTGTATTCATTAGTTTAGTCACCATAGCTTAAAACTGGCATAACTCAGTGAAGAATGAGTTTCAGTGTTTGTGCTCTGTTTTACCAAGCAGAGAGCAGACGCAAAACTGAGAGAAGACAGAATAAAACAGATACAAAAGAGAAAAAAAAAAAAAAAAAATGGAGAATTGCATCATATATCTCAAAAGAAAAATGAGATGGTGCAGCACTTTGCTGTAAAAGAGCAGGGGCATGTTGAAAGTCCTTCAGGTGTTTTTGGTCATCATAGCTTTGTTTAAATCTCGGCACTGAAAAAATGACAGTTCATTCCAGCCAAGTATCTTTCTGCTGGGTATTTGGAGTGGCGTTAGCCACTACCTTCTCTCCTCTTCCTCCCATGCACACATTTCTGTTCTTCCTTAAGTTTTGGTAATGATGCTGTGTGGCAGAGATGTGGGGAATAGAATTCTCTCTATTATTGTTGTAATGTTTAGTTTTGAGGTAGCATCTTGTATATGCCACGCAGTGCCAAAAATTCATCTATTAAACAGTAGGCTCATTTCTTTTTCAGATGATAACAGAGAAAATATGAGTGAAAGACACTAGCCTAAATTTCAGAAGTGCTCAGCATGTATGGTTTCAATTATGTTTGCCAGAGTGCTCAGCATTTCTGTAATTCAGTCCATTAATACCCCAAATCAACAGGCGGAAGTTGATATTAGTGGAAAATTAATTTTGAACTGTGCTTCCAAGCAAAGATCTCCTAACAAAAATTCCCTTAATTATTGACAAAATTCTTCAACTTCCAAAATATTTCATTTTTCTCATTCATGTTATGGTGGTCATCTTGCTGTTTTGTGTGGGCGATGGTACCTCTTAGAATCAGCTCATGTTGTCAAATATTCAAAAGCTTACCACAGGAGGGAAAATATTTAAATAGCTAAATCCATTCTTTTCAACTGAAGACCTTTGGAAACTGTGGCTCAGAATAAGAGCACGGATCCCACTATGTGCAATAAGGGTTAGCTAACTCTTGTCCCAGGTAATGTGTGTGCGCTACAGCTCAGAAGAGCTATGAGCATGAGTAACCTTGTTCAAGAACTCCTCTTAGTTCCGTTCAGGTATCTCATTTGAGCCAAGGTCTGTAAAATAAGAAATTGTTTGTTGTGATGGCTTCTTTTTCACAGCAGTTCTGAATTGTCTGTGATGTAGCTTACATAATGTGATTGCATTTACATGGCTGTGGATATCTGAAATGCAGGATAATCAGTTGGGATCTCATTGTAAAATGTGAAGTTAATACAGGTGATATACATTTACATGGGAATTAGTAGCTGATAGGTAATGTCTTTCAAGAGAAAGAATGTGGACGTGTTGCTTTAACAGGAGAGGCCAGCATGACTTGTGCTACTGGACCGTTATTATGAACGGACCTCTGCTTATTCGTCTTACCGTGACTACTATGTAACAAGCAGAGGTTTGTTTTCAAACCTTTGCTGAGATGATTTGGAAAATTCAGAGCAGCAGAGGGTAAAACATGTGAGATAACTAGTTCAAGAGATACACACTACTTGAATTTTACTTGATTTAAAGATTTTCTTCTGACCATATAACATGTGGGCAAAATGGTAATCAATATATATTTAATAGATTAAAAAAAAAGCCACGCTGTTTTCATAAGGCATGAGATTCTGCACTGAGGTTAGTGGAATTGGGGTGGCGTAACTTAGGACACACAGGATGATAATACTGAGGGGGGGGGAATCCTGAGGATTCCAGGAAAGAGCAATAGGAGCTTGAGCTCTTTCATTTTTAACTCCACAAGTTCTCTCACTTTCGGTTCCACCTCTCTAAAGGGAGAACATACATATAACTGAGTAATACAAGAAGCTAGACAATTTTAACCACTATCTTATGCATTTTTATTTTTTCACCTGTTTTCTAAAATATGAAACTAGCATTACCATGCTGTTGTTATGGAAGTGATAACTATGCTTACATTTATTGTTTATTGCATAATTTGCTAGATACCATAGCAGAAGTTAAGGGTTTATCTGCACTTTTTTTTCAAGGTATGAATGGAGTTCTTTTGACTTTCTTAAATCTCAGTTTTCTGGTAAGCAGAAAATAAGCCAGCTATCAAAACATTACATTGTGCGTTATTCTTGTTGCATGCTTGCTAGTTGGGTGCTGAAGTGATACTCTATTTGAGGAAAAAGGTTTATAGGCAACTGAGAATATACTTCAGCCAAATTACATTTTCTGACATTTCTGTAACAGAACTTGGCTTTGCATTTTTCTTTTTGTGGGAATTTGAAGTTGTAAATCTTCCTGCTTAATCTTAGTCTCTCCTTTCCCAGAAATACGTTTTGCTAGGCAGAGGAGCGCTTTGTAGTCTGTGGTCTCCTGGGGTTATCCACTTTAATTTTCAGTTTATTATAATTTGCTTTCTTTGTTGACTCTTAATTTCATTTCATCATAACTTGGCACGTTGTTTAGCTGCTATTTCCCAAGGTCTGCAGCTCCCCTGCCCTGGTCGTGTCACTTTTGATTAAGCAGTTGCAAAGCCCTTTACCCAGCTTCTAAAGGGTAAAAGTCAAAAATCAATAATGTGCCAGTCCTCCCCAAGTGCAGTAGCAGTCAGAGGTAAATGAATGATTAAACATGATGAATAACAGTGTAATGGAAGACGCAAAGTAGGGAAAAGTGCTCACTTTAGCCTAAACTCAGAGATTTATTGCTGAGTACTACAAATAATGGAATCATCAATCTTCCAAGGACTAAAAAAGGCATCCGCTGCAGCCAGTTTAAAATGCAGTGAAAGAAATCTTACCTCCTCATCATTGCCTGTTGTGGTCCAGTTATTCTGTAGTATTGAATACATGCGGCATGAGGAAATCAGTATGTAAACTTTGTAGTTAAAGTTGGGTGCTTCTTGTACAGTTTAAAGTTTTAACACTGTTTGGCAGAAAAGAAAAAATAGCCAATATCAATTACTGAATGTGCGTACAAGGATGCCAATATTCAAATGTTTAAATGGTATGAAATGGCTGACACAGATTAGTTTTGTAAGATGGGGCTGAGATGGGAATTATGCTTGCTAAAATGAGGGGGAAAAAGGAATGTTGCTTAAAGAGTGAAGAGAAACTTTTCAAGGACACAAGGCAAAGATGATAATTTAAAAGTTAGAGTTTCTACAGAATAGTGGGAGTAATTTAATGATAAATGTTCAATAATGCCTAGTGTTTCTAAGTTAATTCTTCACTTGGCTATCGGTGAAGGAGAAGACTAAGTAGAGACAGAACAGTTCTCCTTACCTTGCTCACTGAAGAACTTGAAAATATACAGAAATGAAGAGTGTGTCAGTATTGCATTATTAGAAAAGGTTTGTTGGCTGTTTGTAGCTGTAGCCTCAGAGTTAGAAGTAGTTCATACCAGAGAAGAAAACCTTCTAGGACAGCCCAGCTTCTGCAGGAAACAGTGCTATGGATTTTGGTTGAAATCCTATATTTTTAAGAGTTTTAAATTTGCAGCCTGGCAAAGAGTAATGTCTAAGGTATCTTCAAGCCATCCATACCTACTGAAGTACGGCTGCACTGCTAAAAGTGTGTGGGTGTGAACAAACTCAGGTAAGCCCAGAAATCCTTTCTGGGGCAGACATAATAGCAGGAAGTCCCTAAGGACTGTGTGGTGTAGCACGGAGCGACATCTCCATAGATGTGGGGCTGCAGCCACCTCTTTCTGTGAAGAAAGCTCTACTGGCAAACAGAAGACTTTTAAAAGCTCTTCATTCAGTAGAAAAACAAAAAGAACAGTGGTGAAGCTTCTGTTTTTTTCTTTCTACCTTTGAATAAATGAAAACTTGGTGTTAGAACCTGTTCTGTTTTTAGTATGACAATTCTTGGGTAATGTCAACTATTTTGAATTCAAGAACTCATCATTATCTTAGATTTCAGTACCAACTTCTCACACAGTTACATTCTAGATGCTTAAATTCATCCTGTGGTTTTTAATGGGATGCATCATCACTGTTCTGGGTTTCATTATCACCATCATGTCTCCTGTGTATGCTTCTTTGCTTCTTCCCTATAAAAAAAAAAATCTTTTCACTTTGAGATCTCTTCACTCCTTAAGTTTCACATGACTTATTAGCACTTCAGAGAAACTCCTACTCTGATCTATTACTCTTTTGTACTCTCCTCACCCCAAGTACTTACATGGAATCCACTTATCTTATACATATCTATGTCTTCCATAAATATATGGAATCCACTTACCTTATACAGATCTCTTCTGGAGGATTCATGACTTCTCTGTGGAACTTGAGAGATGCTGTACATTTCATTTCATCTACTGGTTCTGATATTTAATTCACTGTCACAGTGAGGTCAGGAAGCTGGTACAGAATGGCCTGCAGCCATCTTGGATCCCTAGATCCCTGCCCAGTGACACTTCTCAGCAGTCTGGCAGCAACCTCTTTTCATTTATTACACATACTAATAATTTGCCGTGGGGTCTGATACTGATCTTTCAGTCCCATTGAAATCACCTATTTTAATTTTAACCCTTTTTCCTTGGAAGAACAGGACTTGTATCCTGAGGTGTTTCCCAATTATTGTCAAGTAGTTAATCCATCCCTTTTTCTTGAATATTCTTGACTGAACTGCAGTGCAAGAAATAAAAAGGAGCTTTCTTGAAGAGCTTGCAAAAGCGCTGTCAGAAACAGTATTCTACCAGTAAAGAGAAGGAGGACAGTGCAAACAAAGGCTATGACTGATTTGCTTCCTAATCCTGCTGAGTAGGGTGTTATCTGTGTTCCTGGGCAGTTCATTTGTGTTTGATATGATCAGTCAGGCTGCATCATTAAACTGCTAGGCCCATTCAAATGGGAATGGCACTGTATTAAATTTTATTATGTGCAGTCTGTTGTTTCTTGTTGGCTTTCGTTCTCTGCCTGATTCTCTCTTTCTCATCTTTTCTGGCTTTTGCTGCTTTTTGGAGCTGTTTTAGGGGAAGGGATCTAAACACATGGATTTATTTACTGTCTATATGGACAGTTTAGATTTATTTGATCCATCTTAATTATTGCTGTCTTTCTGCCAGTTTGGAATGTGGCTGGGACAAATATGTTCTGGCAGCCACATTCTTGGGTTGACCTTTTCTCAGTCAGTGAACTACCACCAGGGATACTTTTGACGTAGGATTATTTAAAAAAAAAAAAAAAAAAATTAAAACCAAATTTACATTTATAATTTCAGAAAACAAAACATGCTGCTGTAGTGTATCTCATCTCTCGTCCCTCATAGGTGTGGAATTTGGAGTTGGACCAGTGTTCTTGCTAGAGGCTCTGGGACTGTGGCCCATGCTGCAGCTCAGGACATCAAATTTTCTGCCTTTAGCAGTGAAATAAATTGCCAGCTGAACTTCTCTCAACCATTTTGTCTTTTAATCTTTATCCATTTTAGTGAGTAGTGACTTCTTATATGAGGTTCCACCTTTTATTCTGAAGTGAAGAGTGACTAGAGAACTCTTGCTCCCCATTCCATTTGGTACATTACCTCTATGCCTCACTGCAGCAGCAGAGAAGATGGAAAAGAATGGAGCCAAGTCAGAGGGCCATGGGCACTGTTAAGATGCAGACTTTTAAGTTGGACACATGGAATTCCTCAAGTCTCCTGGGAGCTGCAGCTCCATTCTGTGAGGCTTAACCTGGATGTGAAGATTCTCACAGAAAGAAGACTTCCCTAAAGCAAGGGATGTTGGACCCTGCAAAGACGCACCAGTGCCGTCAAGCAAGTGACATCAAAATTGGACGACAGACTCTGTCTTCCTATCAAGAGGAAAGTTTTTGTGGATTTCTTCTCACAGCAGGCCTTTCAGTATTCTGCAGCAGGCTCTGCCACAAATCTCGGTTTTCACAAATGCTGGGACCAGTTGTGAAACCCAATATGGGGATCTAACAGAACAGTCTGACTTGCACTCCACAGACCCTCACTTTGAGGGCTTAGGGTCTGACCAAACAAAAGGAATGTGTCTGTCCTCTCAATGGGCTTGCTCTGTATTAAAGAGCGCTTCAGGCAACTTGTGACCAAATGAAAGGCATATGAACTCTTCATCCCCTATACAGATGAATCATCAGGGCATTAGACATATAAATAGGAAAACATTTCCTATGTTTTAAAGTGACTCTGATTTCTCAGGGCTTGGGTGAATAACACACTGTCTGAAACTAGCTAGGGAGAATCCTGCACGCTGCCACGAGGGGGTACAGCCCTGCCCATTTCTTTCTGGAAAGGCTGTCAGTGCCCTGCGAGGAACTCCTTAAAACGTAGCATCTTTTCCCTCAAGCATTATAAAAGAAAGGATTTCTTATTCAAACTCCATTTGAGGATCTTGCAATAGCGAAATGAAAATTTATAGTTTAAAAAGAACTTTTATTAAAAAAAAAAATTCATTATCTTTTACTTTCCAGGTTTGAGAAACAGGAAAAATATGGGTTTTCTTTTCCTGAGATCACATGCTGGTTCTGTACAAACAGTCCCTTCGCACACAGACACTGAGTAAGATTCACCAGTTTACAGAGTTGACACAGAGAGGAAGAGAACAGGTTAGAGGACTTCAATCCTCTTAAGTCTGGTTCCTGCTGTGTGGTGCTGGTATTTCTGTGTTTTTTAGTACAGGACCACAGGTTGTCTTTAACCCTCTGACTCTGCATGTCAGGTGTGGGGAGCTGGAGAGAGCCTATGACACTCCACAAAGGACAGTGTGCTCATCTCTGCCAGCAGCTCCGTATCGTGGGAGCACGTGTCTGTTATATGATGTGATGCACTGGAAGGGAAAGAGACCTTTTTCACCTTTATTCTGAGCGTGCTTCCACCCCTTTTTATGCATCTGAATTCAGAGGGGCACAAGGAAGTTCAGGGAAGCATTAGCTAAAAATGCAGGCAGAGCTCAGCCTTCACTATCAAAGGCAGCATCGTGTGTTGCAGATCTCTGCTCGCACTGAGGAACATTGTGATGAAACCACCGTTTCACAGGGAGGTCAGTCGTGATAGCTAGCAGCTATGGTAAATAGTAGCAGTAACAATTTGATTCTGTTAACCTTCTCTGTCATGAATAATTGGAGATCTACAATTAAGCATCTTAGAAACAGGGGCATAGTTTTTCCTTGTGTTCCTTGGGCAAACACACTTACGATTAAGTCTCAGGTATTGGTAAGTCAACTTACTAGATAAACTATACCAAACATTGCGATTATCATTACCTTTGAAAGCTGAATTTAATTCTTTCTTCTGTGCACATAAAGTATATTATATCTTTTGTCTACAGCAAAAGTTGCTTGATAGCAACTTTTTGTCTCCTCAAGGCACGTTCTTTCTGTGTACTCTGGGAAACAGTTTCTACATCGTGTCAGAACCCTTACTGCTTATTTGGAAGGCTTGCCTTTGTGGAATCTCAAACATGGTAACCGTGCCAATCATATCCTGTTCATCTTGCTCCTCTCAAACTGACTCAGGGTCTCAAAATTGCTGCAAGCAAGATACTAAAATCATTCAGCCGTTGATATACAGGACATCCTGGAAACTTCTTAAGAAGTATGAAACAAATTTGCTTCCTCAAAGTCCCCTATTGACATTCCTGGAAAAATCATGAGACACATGATGATATGGAAAGCAAGTTAAATTTGTCTGTGATGGCAGTTTTTGTGTGAAAAGTTGCTTCTGGGTCAGTTCTGGCATCATTCTAAATAGTCTAAACTTCTGTTTTATATGAAGGGTATTGCTATATGCAAGAGAAAGATCCAACAGAAAATTTGTTGGATAAGAAGTTTCTCATTCTTTAAACATTGTTGATCAGCTCATCTGGAATAAAACTTCTGGAACTTCTAATTGACAAGGGTTTTTATTAATGTACTTCTCTGTAGAGCAGAATGAGCATTTGATCAGTTTATGCTGTTCTGTCCTCCAAAGCAGTAATATTTTATTTACTCAGTAACAATTTATTTATCTCATCTTACAAGAAAACTCTCACTTTGTACTCTTTATGAGCCAACTTAATTTCAGTTCATTATATTGTTTTACTGATTTGCTACCTTCAAAACCAGGAAGAAAGTTACAGTTCCAAGCTGGATGCCTTTTGCTGTTGAATGTCAACTGCATCTTCACTACTGTTTGTCTCTCAGGAGCTGCTTCAGGAGTTCCTAGTGTTCAGTTGACGTCGTTCAGTGCTGACCTCAGCTGCATTAAAAACATGTTGGAACAGACGTTGTTTCAGAAACCCTTAATGATGACAACACCTTTTCACAAATGCAGCGTCCATTAATCACACCATGGATGTTATTTCAACACCAAAGGCTAGAAGAGCGTGGCCATACATCTTCATTGTTGCTTATCTGTCAGCGTCAGTACACCAATATCAATGGTTTTTACTCAATATGCAACAGAAGGAACCTGTATCAGGAGGGGCAGCCTGTTCCTAGGAATCTTAGTTATTCTGATGGTTATTCTCAAAGTTAGCTTGTCATATGCCTTATTTATTTTTAAGATGACTGTAGGCGTTCTTATTCTTTGAGCATTATTTAGTGAATGCTCAATTCATGTTAAGATTGTTTTGAAAAATCTTCTGAAGCCTTAAATAATTAAGAAAACTCATTTTAACGTGCACCTATTGACTTTCTAGCTACTACTACCAAATGACTTGAAATAAATAAATCATGAAAACGGCCCGATACTTCACAGACAAAAGTGTGCATTGATGAGGAATGAAGGAGTGGATTCAGTTAGGGTAGCAGCAAATGCTGTTGGAAATGACAGGTATATGCAAAAATGCAAGCCTGGCATATCAGACTCCACTCTAACAAATACCAGTATATTTCAAAGGGCTTTTGAAATGGGTTTGTTTTGTTGCAGGTGCATTACACCTTACAGCTGTTAGGATTTTTTGTAGTATTTTATCTCCTACATGGTGAATTTATATATCGGAAGAGCCAAAAGAGACTGTATTTTAATGAAGGCTTCAGGATGTTAAGTCCCACAGAAATGCATAAAAAGATGCAGCCCCTGCTCTCATCTAATTTGATTACAAACAGTAAGCGCGAGGCTGGAGGACAAGCAGTATAGGTTGAGTTATCTGCTTTCTAGGTGGCTTTCTACATAAGCCAGCCCCATAACAAACCTTCCACTGTGTTTTTCTTTTTTTCTTTTAAGTTAACAAGACTCCAGATTGTAGATGTACCAAGAAAATAAGGAAATAGTCAATATATAAAATGAACTTGCTATCTAAGTCAGAGTATGGACAATAGTCTATCATGTAGGGCTTCATAGTTGCCTTGTAATGCCAGTATATGTACTATGCCTGCCGTTGTGCCTGCTCACAGCAGTATGGTTTACAGGACTATAAACAGATTAGTATCTTTTCTCTAAAATATCTGGCACGTATTCACTGTACAAATCCCTAGAGTGCCTGATAAATATGCAATGTCAGGCTCATTTCTTTAAAGAAACATTGGCATTTACTCTGTGCTTCTTTGAAATAAAAAGCTTTTCTCCATAAGCTGTTTAAGAAAAAGATTACCCCCAAAACTTTTTTTTTAAATATCTGTTTCTTAAATACATAAACCTGGCTGCTTTGTGATTTGTCCCTCTTGTCCTTCTTTCTGTTTGTTTGTTCTAGAAATGAACAGTTTTGCTAAAGGATTCACTTCTTCTGTGCTGGAATTTTCCAAGCTAGAGTTTCACAGAATATATTGCTTATAAACTTTGGCTTATTTATTGAACTTGTCAGGGCATATTTTCTTTCAAAGCTCAAAACAGTCTGGTAGGTGCCATATTTTTCTCTCGGACAGTGCAGTATGTGATCATATTTGTTCCTGGAGAGGTTCAAAGGACAGGCTATGATTCTTTTTTTTGTTTTTTGTTTGTTTGTTTCGAAAGAAATGTAAAGGATTTTTTAATTCCCAGTTTTGCATCAGTTCAGACACGCGCACCCTTATATACTCATATTAAGCTGCTTCTAAAGTGGAAAGGGCATTTGCAACCTGTACTTGTATCTAGCTATCCACCAACCTAAGGAAACAACCTTGGGCTCTGAAAACACGATGTTGTACCTTGTGACCTAAATGAACAGCAGTAGTAACTGAAACAGGAAAAAATGCTACAGATGTGTAAAGGATATGCTTCCTCGTGTTACAGCAGAAAACTGTATGCCTGGCATGTTACCCAGTTGGAATCATTAATGAAGGGACACAGGAGCGTATTGCTTACCAAATATAACCCAGTTTTTTTTCCTACAATTTAAAGTAATAGTATAATCCTATCTGCGTGGTCACACTATTCAGTTAGGTTTGTCCAAGGAGCTTGCATGGGTAAACTCTATTGTATTTAGTGCATAAGTGGAAAATATATAAACAGAAATAGAACTTCAGAGTTTTCAGTGTTAGAAATGTCAATAAGCATTATTTGATCTTCCTAAAGTCATGCTAAGGAGAGTGTGTTGCTGTGATGAAGACGTGCTGCTGCCGTAAGTGCCAGGATGGCCTTCATTTTACCACCTCTCTATTGGCAGATGTTTAGGTGAGCAGATCCCTGCATGTGATCAAACTTTAAGTGCAAAGCTCTACAGAACTCAAAATAAAATACTATAGCCTTACTGCTTGAATTCTGTTATATGTTAAAAGTGCCTTCTATTATGTTTTCTACTTTTCAGGTGCTCCTTAGTTTGGAAACTAAGCGGTTAGGCTTCCCCCTCCCCCCCCAAGCAATAGCGCAAGCACTCTCAAAGGCTTGAAATTTGCTTAGTTTTGAAGTATAATGTACATGAGTGAGGAAGAAATCTTGTATTCTAGGAATTGGGTATGTGGTTCATTTAAAAAATGTTTTACATTCATGCATAATTGTAAATAAAAATATTTTTATAAAGGGCAAAGGTACTTCGGATGGCTCACAATTTTTCATATTAGATGAATGACAATCAGCTCTTCAGAAACTGTAAGCTAGTGTTCCCTAAAATGCTGTAATTTGAATTAAGGTCTAACTGGAAGAATATGAGTTTAAACAATGTGGGCTCTGTGTAGAATACTTTTTTCTTCCTCTTTATTTTAAGGTGAAAGTTCAAGGGTGCAGTGTACCAGATACGCTGGAGAGCAATAAAAGGAGAAGAACAGAAATGAAGAATAAGAATAGAGGGGAAAATGTGAAAGTACTTAACTAAATATGGATAAATGCTTGTCAAGGCATTGTGATAAGGCCTTCGCTTTGACAGATACAGATGAGAGAACATCAGGGGAAGTAGAGTTGATATGAGCTTTGTGCTGCAAACAGACCAATTTTAGGTGTACTGTAAATTTATGACTTGTCTAGAAATCTGGAGCAAGCGTGTTGGAAAGATGAGATCATTTCTCATATCCCAGAATACAGCAAGCCTGGTAGCCATCAGTTTTGCTGACCTTAGGTGACTCAAATATTGGAATGGCTTTTTTGAAGTGTTGAAACCATTCTGTTCCTGTTTGATTCTTATACCATCCAGATCAGCATAACGCCTCAGCATCTTGCAGTATGCTGTCACATGAGTAACAGTTGTCCTTTGGGTTAATTCTCTTGTTCACTCTCAGTTTAGAGAAGCGGATGTGCAATACAATCCTTGGTTTCAGTAGATTTGGTTTTGTGATTTAAAGATACATTGGATGAGATTTTTATTATAAAAAACAGGTTTGATGTGCACTTTGTTCTTAATGGAGGTGAGGTTTGAATTTTTTTCAGCAGGGAAAGGTTTTGTCAGAAAAAACAAGAGGAATCTGTTACTCTTGAACCTTGTTCCCTATTGCTTTGCATGTGTATGATTATTTATGTTGGTAGGTGTGTAAAATGAGATGGTTAGCATTACATGCAAGTTTTGCACCTTGTTACTTAGCTACTCAAAGTAGAGGTCAGGTACCACTGCTTTCTGGTGAATGACACTGTGATTTTGAACAGACAACCACCTTCTTACACTGGCTCCCACTGAAAAAAATCAGGGTGAGAGCGGTCAATCACAAGAATACCAGGACTGATAACAAGGTTTCTTAGCTAACTGGTAAATGAGCAGAACTGTGTAATTTCTGAGAATGAGTTTAAAATTGTCAAACTTGAAAGCTCCAGGTTAGTCTCCCCTGCCCATGTTTCTTTATATCCTTAAACTGGTTTGTTGGGGACCAGAGCTTTTAGAATTTTGAGATTCTGAATTTTTGCCTCATTTTTTTTTCCTGTTTGCCTCTGAAACTATTGATAAAGACACTGAATCTTACTTATGAACTTCTAATCAATAGTAGTGCTTCTTTAAAAACTTTGCTGACAGACAAACATGGTAAGTCTCTAGTTAGATACCACTATGTTGTATTGGCAAGATCACATCAGGTGGGCAGAGAAGATTTAGGAATGTCTTCTGCTGTGCATGACGCGTATGAAGAAATACTGGCAGCAACATAGGCAGATGTAAACTAAGATGACACTTTAATATTCCATTCATTTTCTTTTAAGTGCATTCTATGTAGTCTAAAAACATTGAGTGTATATTTGATCATGTCTGTTTTCCTAATCTCTTCCTATCACAGAAAAACTTTAATCATATATATTATTTCAGTTGACTGAATGAAGGAAGAAGGCTAACGGGAGGGTGGAAACTCAGGCTACTAAATACTTTCTCTACCTATTTATCTAGATCTAGTTGTCTCTTCTTTCTAGGAATATTTACTGATCTAGATCTAGTTGACTCCTCTGTCTAAGAATATTTATTGCTTTTTCTGGCCTGGTTTTCTGGTTGCAATTGCTTGCCTTTGGTGTTAGAATATGCTGTTTTCCAACTGCCTATAGACCAACTGAGGGAATGGGTCCAGTACCAGATAGTGAGACTGCATCCCAGTTTCTGAATTACAGGAAAGTAGATGTGACAAGGAGGTAAAGCGTGAGCTGAATGGCTGTGCCCATTATAGCGGTATGAAATACCTTACATCCACAAGTCTGACTTTTAAAGAAGCTTTCGGAGAGTGAGATGAAAACAGTTTGACTCTTATCTGTTCTGTGTATTACTAGTTGCTATCAACTTTGAAAATTACTTTGTGTTACTGTTATGTTTCTTGGATTTGCTGGTTGCTTTCTGCTACTTCTGACTGTATCCTAAATGAATTCAAGGAATACTAGGAGAACAAGGTGCCTTTTGTTGTCATAAACATCTGAAGCAATAATTTAAAATCATAATAAACAAACACATATCTTCCTGCTTGAAGGTGCTCACTGAGGCACCCACTCAAACTTCATCCAGTTCCCTGGAATTAGTTACTTAATAATCTGCTTGACCTTTGTGGTAGTTGTGGCAAGACTTTTCCCGTGTGTATTACTAATTCAGAGAAGGTAAAAAGAAGTATTAATAAAGTTGTAAGTATAAAAGGTGCTGGAGAGTATTTACAAGCTTTTGAGGATGCATCACTGTTGATTTATGGAGTTATTAAAATTCAATAGTAGCTAACTGCATGGGAGTGTGGTCCAAATTTTTGAAAACCATTTCTTCACTGAGGACAAGATAGTATGAGACCTGAGTGTTACCTGTGTTTGTCATGTAGCTTCATATGTGCGTTTAATATTGAATTGCAGCATTGTCTGAGTATTGGTATGTATGAAAATATGTGAAAATGCAAGCTTCAAATTATACCCATTTTAATTGTATTTGAAGAATTCACAATGCTGTATTTAATTTGTCTGTTGTAGTTTAATCTTTTTAACGTAGGAACTGCTGCAAACCTATTCGAGTCACTCAGCATTTATTTTTAGAGCTGTAGGTCAGCAAGAGAACTTCTAATGCTCTGTTATAGCAGAGATAGTGGTATTATGCTTCATTGTAGCTACCAACATCAATCTCATATGCAGCTAATACTATGCCCCTAGGAATAGCCATCCTTACTGTAATCCTTAGACTTTACGATAATGTGTCAGAATGGGGACAAAATATTTCAATGCTTAAATTGCAGAAGGATTCATCATCACATAAACACAGATGTAGAATGACCTGTAAGACTGTTTTTTAAATGCAATACATTTGTAAAAATTAAAGAGGTTGGTTATTCTAACCTTACATAATAGCGCTGCTAAGCATAAACTACAGTTCCATGCACGCTGCCTCAGACCACTGTAGTTGGACTATTTATATGATGTTCTCTATTTCAATGGGGAAAAGCACTGAGATAACAGATTGTTTACGTCACAGAGCTGACATGGAAAGGGGAAAATTGGGGTCTGATGTGTATCTTAGTAAAATCAAAAGCAGCTAGATAACAAAAGGTTTAAAAATTCAACTTCATAGTATCTATATCCGTGCTATAACTACTTACCACAGTATTTAATTGTTCCGTTCCACTAAACTGATCAAGCTACTAAGAAACTTAAGCTTCTAACTTACCTTAGTTCATCACTGTTCTAGGCACTGGGGAACTTTTCCCTGAATTTGTTTTTGTAAGACTTAACAGTGAGGGGATAACATCAGCACATTGCAGACTAAAGGAAGAGAAATACCTGCTATGAACTTTTTGAGAAGGCTTGCTATGAGATTACTGTTGTAGAGGGTCTAAGGAGCTCCTGCTTCATAACACAACGTATTAAATAGATAGTTTCAATCTTTTTGCTTTGTGTTTAGGTCTGATAAGCAAATGTTAACGCTCCCACTCCCTAGCTCTATTTTAAGGCAAGGAGAATAACACTTGCAGATTGCATTTGTGGTCATTAAGATCAGATCTGTGCACTACTGGATTATCTGGAAGCATAAACTCGCTTTAGATCTCTCTTTTTGCCAGATAGAACCAAGCTCATGACTTATTCTGGTGAACTATGGGAGGAGAATTGATACCTGATCTAGCACAAAGTCTCTTGGGATGAAGTTAACCTAACAATGTTTTTAAACACATCTGAACTAGCAGAATAGCTTAAAGTCAGCCCTTTTATTGCTGGTTTGATCCATTCAGGCCATCCTAAAATTCAGTAGATTTTTTTTATTATTTTCTTTTTTTTTTTGTTCCAGCAGCAAAGGGTTTTCTATCACTCAGCTTGTAATTTGTGCCTCTAGATTTGTCAGCAACATGCTCACAACTGGGAATATGTGTGGAAAATTAGAACTTGCAGAGATTGTTGAGGAGGGAACGACAGAAAAGATGTGCTAGTTGAAAAACAAGGTTCTAGTCTAAGAAAGAAGTGTTTTCAAAAGTCAAAACAAGCCCTTGAGGTTTTTCTGATGTTCAAATTTGATCACAGAGTAAAAACTGATGAGCAGTGCTTTCTAGCTTCTGATGGTAGCAGCAGTGGAGTCTCTCAATGATTTGAAGAGCGTACACCACACCTATTTGTTAGCATCCTCAAGGCAGTTTGTTGTTAGGTACAAACTAGTAAAGCTATGCAAATGTTGTGAGTTATCACCATTGCTTATTATCAACTCTACAACAGACAAATCTGCATTATGCTTAAGTTTTGATAAACATTTTAGTCTCTTAAGATCTCTTACAGCAGAGGCATCAGTTAGGGACTGATGAAAGGGACTCAGTTGGAACGTGGTATTTTGTTCTGGATCTGAAGTACTCATCTGCAAATTTTTTTCCGTCTTTTTTGTTTGTGGGCTCAGTCCCTGTGATCCCGTTTGTGGGTTAACCCCAGTGGGCAGCTAAGCCCCACGCAGCCACTTGCTTGCTCCCCGCAGTGGGACAGAGGAGAGAATGGGAGGGATAAAAGTGCAAAAACTCATGGGTTGAGATAGGTAAAGCAAAGCTGCATGCGCCAGCAAAGCAAAATAAGGAATTCATTTGCTACTTCCCATCAGCAGGCAGGTGTTTAGCCATTTCCAGGAAAGCAGGGCTCTATCACACGTAATGGTTACTTGGGAAGACAAATATCATAACTCTGTATGTCCCCTCTTTCTCCTTCTTTCCCCAGCTTTTGATTGCTGAGCGTGATGTCATATGGTACGGAGTAGCCCTTTGGTCAGTTGGGGTCAGCTGTCCCGGCTGTGTCCCCCTCGCAGCTTCTTGTGCACCCCCAGCCTACTCGCTGGTGGGGTGGTATGAGAAGCAGAAAAGGCCTTGATGCTGTGTAAGCACTGTTCAGCAATTTAGTGTGTTGCAACACTTGTTTTCATCAGAAATTTAAAACATAGAACCATATTAGCTACTATGAAGAAAATTAAGTCTATCCCGGCCAAAACCAGTACAGATCCTTAGGGGATCAATGTAAACAGACTGCCTATTGACTGTTGTAGCAAGATCCTGAATTGTGACTGTCCATCATAAATACATTGGTATTTTCCTACTTGCCTTTTTTTCCTCACAAACTGGACAGGGCTTGGATACGTTATAAGTACCTGAAGCTATGTGATTATATCAGAATCCTAGTTATTTACTTATTCTTTGAAACTTCCTGTTATAACTGTTTACTTCACAGTTCTTGAGCAATTGAGCACTTGAGCATCGTGTCATCAATATAGATGTGTCTAACCGAGTCTTCAGACAGCCCAGAATACCAGATACGGAAAGTATAAACTGCTTTACTAAGATTGTGTTAAGAAGTTTCTGTTTTAACACCAACTGGTGTTAAAGGTCTTTGTGGCATGGAAAAGTTGTTACTGCCTCTGATGCTGTAGCCCAGCATTCCCCTTGTCCTTCCCTCTCTCCCCCTTCCTCTGCCTCGCCCTGCACCCCAGAAGCGTATGCGCATGTTGCCCCCTGCAGTAAGTGCTGGCGCATACCTTAGTTGACACTCAACAGATGCATGTACACACACGTAGGTACCTTGTTTGCTCTGTAGGCTTCTCCAGAGCACAGGGCAGTTCTTATATGCTTGCTCCTCAGTAGCACTGAGTGGGTATTACCTATGGCCCTACATTATTGCTCTAGTTAAGTGGGTGAAAGTTCAGAGCATAATTGTCTGAGACCTTAGCTGCCAACGCTAATCTGAAAGACTTCCCATGTGCTGGAGTATCTAGGAGAGCTGTTAGTACAGGGTAGCTGGTATGTTCTGATGCACGTATAGAAACTATGGTAAGCAAAGCAAATGATGACATATTATGTAGCCTTAGAGATTTAATCTGCGGAGCCCCAGGGGTGCATGGGCTTCAAGTAGGAAACTGCTCACCTAGCAAATAGAACAGTGTTTTGGAGCCCAGGATGTCTGTTCCTAGATGGATCACTGACCTCTTGAATTGACCTTGAGTAAGTCATTTTACCTCTCTACAGCTCTCTTTCTCAATGTAACAAATATTCCATATCTAACTTGTAAAACCCTTTGAGATCTAATTATGAAAAGCAGTAGGCAAGAAGTAGTTACTATTAGAGAATGTAAGATAGGCAAAACCAGTTAAGCTAAGAATCTAACAGAATTTTACCTTTTATATTTTCGTCTAGAAAAAGACGAAGTTGATCAAGTTTAATTCAACTGCAAAATGGCCTCAGATCTGAACTGCACTGCCGTATGATAATGTAGTGTCCTGATGCAGATGTTATCTTACTGTTCTGCACTGTCAGCCGAAGAGCAGGCTTAGGCTTTGCAAAAGATCAAATACAGAGGGGAATGGCTGGCTGTTCACACCTTATGCTCAGATCTGGCAGTCTGTAATAGTAACTCTGGAATAGCTTTCCTGTTGTTTCTCTCTGCAGAATTTCTGTAAAGTACCTGGATTCATCCAGGCAATTTTGCATGGGCTTGTTCCAGGTGATTGGTATGCACAGTTCATACTCTGATATAGGTTGAATTTACACTGTGCCGCAAAGGAAGCGGCTCAGCCCAAAAATGTTGTTCTAAACTAAAATTTGTGATCAAAAACTCATGCCTCATAGCAGGAAAAAAAAAACCAACCCACCACCAAACTAAACCAGCTCTAGAACAATACTAACCTTAGAGATTTGAATTCCAAACGGGAACTGTTTTTTTTTTTTTGGCGGGGGGGGGGCGTGGGGGTGTAAGGAATTGGCTGATTTTCAGGAAAAGCTGCAAGCTACAAATTCTGGCCCTGGTCTATCTGGAGTTCAGATCCAAGGGTTTTTTTCAGGCCTATCTATAGCAGTGGGGTAAAAAAAGGGAATTACAAGGTGGAGTTCGCTGGGAGGAAAAGGCTCCAACCTTAACATTTTTGTCTTTAAAAATCGCAGCTGAATACACCAAATGAGTATATATCATTAGTCTCTATGCTCTTCAGGCTGGTGTTGACAAATTGCTGACTAAAATCTAAGAACAATTTCAAAATACTACTGTTTTTTTCTTTGCACGTATTATTTTTAAACAGAAGTATTTCTGTATTTTGAAAGATAATTAGGGTGCTTTTGCTTTTGACTGTTTTTAATTTTAATAGACTAGATATCTATCTACATTAAAAAATAAGTAAAATTAAATGTGTTATTTTTTGAGACAACACTTTATCCCAATTGTTAGTGAGAATTCTTTCACAGTCTCTTTGTAGGGCATAAACAGTATCTTGAAAGATCTGAACAAGGAGATGAAATATTGCTTCTAACTTCTTATCATTCAGTTTTAATATGGTTCAAATAAAGATGTTTTTTAAGAGATACTAAGAGATTTTTTTTTTTTAATTTTAAGAGATATTACTGTCCATAAAAAATTAACATGTTTTCCACTGTTAGCATCTGAAGTGTTATCAGCTTCCTTCTGGCAGATGACACACTGCTTTAAGTTTCAAATATCTGCTAATTCATGCAGCATTTAAAAGCAAGCATTCTAAACAGGTGCTACCTGATATAACTCATTTTGATTTTGACTTGATGAGCCTGAGACTAGGATATTATTTGCATATATTTCTCCTTTTTCCATATCTTGGATATTGGAACCACCATGTTTTGCAAGAATTTTATGCCCAAGATAGTTGTTAAAAAATTAAAATTGCCCTAGGCATTTTAGAGGTTTTAATCATAAAACTGGGAGTATTGAATAGACTCTCATTTAGCAAGTGTGTCACGGTGCTTTTGGTGAATTTT
>VFFE01006813.1:522920-636147 GCA_008921705.1 Burhinus oedicnemus | reverse complement strand
TTCAGTTACTTTGTATTAAGCTGATGCAAGTCAGAACAAAATTTGGTGTGTGATCATGTGTGCATTTAGAAATATACAAGATAAAAATCTGCTGAGTGAGTAGGAAATCTACCTTGGAATTACACACTACTATAGCCAGAGCTCTTTGGATAATCCATTCCACTTCACAAAAGATTTTGGCCTTTTTTTAAATCCATCCATTCAGCTGGAAATTCTTAAGTCTTGAAGTTTCTCTTAACCTATTTCATTGCTTGTAAACAAAATTCAAAATGTTTTAATATTGAGCTATAAATATTGATTGGCGCTTTACCATCTTTCATACTTGAAGGATAGTTTATTTTTAGGGTTTTACCACTGTTATTACTAAAAATCTCTGTGGTGACTTGATAGGTACCTCCAGGAGGCTTTTGCTGATACTACATGGTTTTATTCAGAAAAAACTAAGAGCCAAATCTGCAACAATAGAGTTTGAGTTTAAAATTTCACTTTAACTAATTGCTCTTTATCTACAGTTTACATACCAACTTTTCAGTGTATGGCAAGAACTTTTTCCAATGAAGAGCACCCACTCTAGTCTTGAAAAATAGTCTCCTGGATTTCTGAAGAAACACACTCAGACATTCTCATGACAGACACTCCCATTTGGCGGGGAAGGCAGCTGATCTCTGTTATACTTTGGGACTAGCAAGTTTCTCAAGAATTATCACTGTCATCAACCATGAGAGTGATGAGGCATACAAATAATGTAAAGCTAACTAAAGTACAAATAAAAAGGTTGCATTGCCAAACATCAAGAGTTCAGCTACAATTTCAGGACATAAGGAAAGCTACATAATTTTTCAGAACTGTGTGCTGTGGGTGCTAACCACTTCTGGAAAATCAATTCACTCCATTTTAGGTGTGTAAATGAGACTTACTATATGTAAGATACCTGACCTGTAATTTGTTGCTCACTCGTAGTGCAGAAGCTTTGCGATGATAGAAATATAGACTGCACTTCTACTAAAGTTAGTAATAAAATTCTCTCTGAATTCAGGATCAGACATAATTTTCAAGGAATGATTGAAGTCAGAAATAATACGTATTCAAAGCCAGAAAGGGCCGCTGTGATGTTTAAAAATAAAAAAATAAAAATGATGTTTAGAGGGACCAATCAGGCTCAATTTGTTCTCTGCCAAATATAGCTGCAGCCAGCTTTGCTCCTACATTGATGATGAGTTAGAAGGTTTTTTAAATGGCAGACAGAGAGGATGCTGCTTGTGAATCTAGAGAAAATGACATAGAGCTAAGCATTTTTCTCAAATTAAAAGAGAAATGATGATTACAAATAATAACTCAGAGTGACGGTATTGAATAGCAAAGGGGCTCAGTTGGATCTCGTAACATGCCATACACATGAAGAAAACATAGATATAAATCACCTGAAATGGGTACTTAGGTGACAGAAAATAAAAGGTTGAAACAGGTAATTAGGTAGACGGCCAGGATGCTAGTCAGATTACAGAATTGGAATCTTTTATCTTGTTATATAAAGTATGAAAAAAGAATCTAATTGCACAGGACTGAACACAGACAGTAGCTGAAGACTTATTTTTAGCACTTTAGACAACTCTATAATCAGCCTGAAATTTTTGAATGATGAACAAGAATCAGATCTATTTATACAAATGTATTAAAAAGTTTAACACAAAAGATGAGAAGAAGAAGAAACGGGGTTGCAGGGTACGCTTCAGACATCACCTGAGACACTGGCTGTTAGTAGTTTAGTATTGTAGTCATGATCTAGGTTTTCTTGCACGCAGGAATCTTGTCACTTCCTTATAGGAGATTGTAAATTCTGAAGGTAAGGGAGTGATGCTAAAGCTCACATGTAGATTCAACTCTATTTTTTAACTTTTTGGAAAGGAAAGTAAGGCATTCTTTAGCGGGGGGACGTGTTTCTGTTTCACTATTTTTCTCATCATCTTGAATGAAGTAGAAAGCATTTGGATGGCTTCAGTGCCCTTTAGACATTATATAAATAATCTCTGCCCTTGGGACCTAGGGAAAAAATCTGAAATTGTTGATTTCTAATTAAAAACCAACTTTTTCAAAATATAATAATTTATATTTTAAGAACACATAGTGTATGCATTAAATCTTTCAAATGACTGCACATTACCTGTACTGAGCTACCAAAACGCTATCAAAACCGCATATCTACTTGCTGATATATCTCCATAGTCCCCCGAGGAAATAACCTGCATAACCAAATGACTTTACAGAAGGGGAGTCAAGAAACCCCCAAGGTCCTTGCGGATGATCAATAAGTGAGAGATGCCAATGACTGGTAGGTGAACAATTCTCATAAAGTAACTGCTCTATCTCTGATCAATCAGTCCTGGCCCTCAAGGGACATCCACAAAGCACCTTCAAATGATAAGCCTCCATATTAAAATTCACGACTCTGTTAAAAGGCAAAAACGATAGACTTGTTAGAGATACTGGTTTTATAGGTACTATAATTTTCTTAACCTCTCTTCTGATTTCTCCTGTATCCCCACCTCAGTAATAAGCCTGCGTTTTTCAGGAGATGAGTTACTTCTTTGTTTTAACAAATCAAGCTGTGTCTCCTCTTTCTTTGTTAGCAAGCCTTCCTGTATCAGAGGTGCGAGCTACTTTTCTTTCAGATGGCTTGACTAACACACTACTTAGAGCAGTTTGGCTTTGAAGATTGCTGCTTCTATTTCAGACCTGAAGAAGTGCTTGATATGCCTGAGGGCGTGTCTGTTCCTTCCCACGTGTAGCAGTTGATCTAATAACAGGTATCACATCCCACCATAAGCTTCGCCTCACTTGTGCTATCCAGGCAACTGAACAAGAAAATGACTTAGCCCTCTGTGTGTGTGCGAAATGCGAGCAATTGTGTAATTTGCTCTCCTGATATTTCTTAAAATTGTGTATTCGAAGTCCAGCTTATGGAAATATTCAGTCAGATCAAGATATCTACATTATTATTAAAAGTATTTGAGGTAGAGGAGAATTGCTAAACAATAATGATTAGAAGACATAATGAAAAGCAGAGTAAGTAAACAGTAAGCTGTAGCTTTCCTAATGGAGGTGAAGTCCAGTTGCATCCCTTTGGACTCTGTGCCTACAGAATAGGTCTTTGTAAGTGAAGGTACTTCGGCTGTAGGTACAGCAAATTCACCTGAAACTAAAAATCGCAAACCAAACATTTATAGGGTGAAAAGTACGTAACTGTTGTAGTTTAACCCCAGACAGCAACTAGGACTACACAGCTGTTCACTCACTTCCCCTGCCACGCACTCCCCAGTAGGGTAGGGAGAAGAGGGAGAAAAATGAGGGGGGGTGGAAACCTGAACAAACCTCGTGGGTTGAGATAAAGACAGGTTAATAGAACAGTAACGGAAGAGACAAATAATAATATGTTAAAACAATATACAAAACAAAGTGATGCAACATAAATTGCTCTCACTACCCTATGATCCATTGCCCAGCCTGTCCCGAAAGCGATCATGGATCCCTGCCCCCCAGCCAGCCCCCATTTTTATACCGAGCATGACATCCGTGGTATGGAATATTCCTTTGGCCAGCTTGTCCTGTCTGTGCTCCCTCTCAGCTTCTATGGGAAGCTGAAAAAGTCCTTGACTTACTGTAAACATTACTTAGCAACAACTAAAACAATATATGTTATCAACATTATTCTCATACTAAATCCAAAACACAGCAGCTACTAGGAAAAAAAATAACTCTATCCCAACTGAAACCAGGACAATAACATACACTGGGTACCTGCTCCAATTTGGGAGCTATTCAGAGACAGGACATGAAGGTGACCATTCAGGGTGCCAGGAGTGCTTTACTGGAGATGGTGTGGTCATGCAGGTAGGTCCTTGACTAACATTAAATGCACAGTGGGCCACTGAAAAGAGTGGACATCGTAGTGTTGTATTAAGGTGAGGCCTCCTGCTCTATCCATCCTCTATCAGTAGATGATACATTTTTCTGCTCTAATACTTTCAAATCAGAGCATAGATGTTTTTAGATAGGCACAGAATATTTTATCATTACATTCTTTACTACTTTCTTAGGAAATGTTATTTAAATAAAGGCAATGGCTATTGACTTCTCTAAGAGAAATTTTACTAAAAGTAAATGTGTCTTTCACATTTTGTGTCACGTACTAACTTGTGCTGAGATTGCAGCCAATCATTAGTCGAGCAATGTGCTCAGTTGATTATTGTCCCATTGCTCCATATCCATACATTTTCAACATCCAGGTATCAGAACACAAGGCAGTCTGAGCACCATATGAAAATGTGTTGGAAGTCTACAAGGGAAAGCTAGATCAGGATGTTTTTTAAAAAAAAACCAACCAAACAAACAACTGAGTTCTTTATGAAAAGAAAAAATTCTTTATTAAAATAAATTATTAAATTATTGCTGGCTTACAAGCAGCTGTTCTAAGGGTAATTTATAAATGGGGAAAAAGGAGGCCTGCTTTTTTTCAGTACGGTTCTCTTTTCTTCTTTATATGGGGTATGTGACCAACAATGATTCATTAAATTTACATCCTCTGTGTAGATATTCAGATGCATCTTTGACCCTCATTAATAATATTAATACTCAGAACACATATATTAATGCTGTATGCAAACTTCAGAATTATTCCAATAGTGTTTTCTTATGAATTTCTGTTTGGCTTTCCAGGAAATACTTGTTTTGAGTTTGTTGTCCAAATAAATGAGCTATCACTTTTATTAGTGCACTGGGGGGTTACTTTTACAACTTCCCCATCATCTTTGCCGCTTCAATATTTCTCTAAGTAACTTGCATCCACTTTCGTGAGTTATGACCAAAATTCATTTGATTAATCTTAAACTAGAATTGTATTGTCTTGACACATTGTAAACTCATAGTTGTAACTAAATTAATACAGTATACTATACTTAATCTTTATTTTCACATTGAAGAGTATAAAGAGTTCCTTTGCTTAGCGTTTGGACCAATCAAGCAAGGTGAATTTTTCCCTTCTCCTTTGCTTTTCTTGGCTGTGTTCCCCTTTCCGTTTTCATAGTACCTCAAAACATATAAACCATTTTCTCCCATAATGCGATTGCATATTTATAGAAAGGGCAATTTGACTTTAAAAGATAAGACTGGAGCAATTGCCCACAAAATCATATTGAGCTGGAGTCTGTGATATATAACGCATGGAATGTGAGGGATCAAGGAGTGGAGCATATTGTGCTGTTTATGCCTTCCTAATAGCATTCTCATTTGTTGTGGAAGCAGTATTTACACATTTTATGCAAGTGAAATGCAGTTGTTTAAAGAAATAAAAAATTAAACTTTATACTGCCATAAGGTCTCTGACCAGTGTAATTAGTATAACTCTGGACTGATTACCGTAATAAATTACACTGAGGAAAAGCAAGCGAGATCAGACTCATGTTCTGTTGCTGGCTTTATTTCTAGGTCTGTAAAGATGGCTCAGAGCATCAAAAAATGTGAAAACGGAGAGGAGAAATCAAAACAACCAATTGTTTGAGAAGTTTACATATGAGGAGTAATTACAAAGATAAAGATTAGCAAGTCTGAGGAAGAGTTGGAAGGCATTGACTGGAGTATTTAAAAATGTGAAAGCCGGCCTTTCTTTTCTGTTTCATGTAACATGAGAAAAGAACAATATTTGAGCTCTGAAAGCACAACATATTTGGTAGCAGTGAAAGACATGCCTCACACAGCATGTTGCCTATCTTCTATTTTTGGGGTGGGTTTTTTAATGACCTTGGACTATCTCTGACTGTCTTCTCATTTCCCAGAAGTTGCTTCTCTGTATCACTGACATGCTGCTCTTCCTATCGGGCTCCATTATGGGGGGACAGATCCCCATGAGTGCTTGTTACACCCTCGAGTTCCAGCTATTGTCTCAGAACTGATGAAAGGACGGCGGTGTGGATCCCCACTATGTGCCAACTGGATCAAAGTGGCTCCCCTTTACATGCAAATCCATAGCTAAGTTAACTGTCCAACCTGCGTTGTTCAGTATATTTTTCTGTGCTGCACTACTTGAAAGGAAGGCGGGCAGAGAAACTGTAGGTTAAATTTTTGGAGGGATTTATGTGCAGATAGATGTGTGATGATATTTAAAGAAATGCCTGCACGTCTGTTTTCTCCTAATTTTAATAGGTATATCTTGGGATATTTTTTTAGACAAATTATTTAGATAATAGGCAACATTTGTTATTTGTTGTTTGAGGTACAGTAAAATAACTCCAAGCTGTTCAATGGCATACTGTGAGAGAGATCTGAAAATTAGTTGGTGATGCACGGTGAAAAAGCTCTGGTGTGGGAGTGAAAGGGAACAATTTTGCTTCTTCATTTTATCTTTTGAACTCCTGATCAGTTGCGGTGATCCATATGCACCAATGGAATCCTTTTCCAGGTAGTGAATTAAGAGAGTTTTGTTTTATTTAAAAAGTAGATACCTTAAAAGCTCCTTCCCCATTGCACCAGTAGGCTTTCAGACCTTCTTGTTTTACCAGTAATTTCACATGATTTTGTTGCCCTAGACTTCAAATAAACCACAGTGTTTTAAATACGTCTATACCCCTCGAATTTTTGGCAATAGGAAAACTAGCTGAAATCACCAAACTGCTTTAACTTTGGAAACTATTCACCAAGCATGCATAATAGTTGTTATCCATCCTGTTTTGTAACAGTGCCAGAACAAGTTCTTTTGAAATGCATGAGATGGAAACCCCATTCTCTTCAAGAGGAAGCACCTTTCACTTTGCAGCGTTGTCTCAGACCAGGGGGTATATTATCCTCTTAATGCACTTGCATAACTCCCATTAACATTAATGGAAATTACATGCACTCACTGTGAGGTGAATATACCCTTTTGTTGAAATGAGGTATCTATTGCGACAGATTTTCCAGTGATATTAAATCAAATTTAGATTGCTATACTAACGTCACTAATACTAGTTTTAGTATCTTTGTTGCTTGTAGTTTATATTAATGAAAATTCACTATGGTCATGTGTTCCTTTTAATGGAAAATCCCATTTACAGTGCTCTAGAAAAATTATGTTTTGAACAGGGACCTTGTCCATTTCCTTCTCCAGTGTAAAATGTGGACCATTTCATAGCGAACTGTGTATTTTCTTTTGGCTTGGTAGTTACTGCTTGCAGTCCCTTTAGAGATGGGTTGTAGAGGTTGGGTTTTGCAGATGGCACAGTGTTGGCCTGTGGTTAGGACAGAGGAGTGCCGCGTTCCTGGTTCTGCTCCTGGCCCTGTTGCTAAAAGGCTGTTTGGCTCTGGGTGACTCAGCTGCCTTATCTGACACTAATTCATGTCTAAAATGTGCAGAATCAGAATATCGTAGCTCACAGGTGTGTTGTAAAAATTAATTGTCTGTAAATTGTTTTATTGTGAGATGAAAGTCGCAGGCAAAAGGTCAAATATTATCTCAGAAAGCAATATAACAATTTTATCAAAATGTTAGCAAGATGTAGCTCCTGTTTTACACACAGCTTTTGTATTAGTGTAACGCCCTGTTAGGGAGCGGTTTATTTATACCAATACAGTTAGACTGTTGCAGCCCCTAGTGTGGACACAGTTGTACTGACAGAAAGTGCTTCACTTGTATTGTTTATCCCTGCCCGTACAGGAGCACACTTGGTACCGTAGTAGTGACATACCTGTATCTGGAAGAACTGTGCCATTGCATTTTTTGCTGATTTAGGGTCCATCTATGTGTAGCCAAGAATGTAGCGAGCAGTGAAGAAAGGTTCAAGATGATTAGCCTTCTCCAGCAAAGTCCAAATTAGGTCATTGGACGCAACGCTTGTTTTAAAGCAAAAATCCAAATAAATCATAGATGTTACAGAAGTATGTGTGTATATATATATCTATCTTGCATTGCTTTTCAAAATACTTCTAGAACTTTGTAGTTCTTTCTGTGAGTCTCTTTGCTCTGGCTTTTTTACTTAAAACTCTAGCTAGTCATTTTCCTGTAGTATTTTCAGGAACCATCATGTTTCCTCGCTGGTTCTGCAACTGTGTAAGTGTGTGTTTTGACTTGAGTAGGGAAATGCTAGAATCTTCTTTTTCTGTTTCTTACTCCTCCTCTTCCATTGATTGTTGGTCTTGCACAGGAAAACTATATCCTGTCCATTTTCAACCACATACACCATTTTCAGTGTAGCATCATTTTATGATAAAAATAGTGGCATGAAGTTCTTTGTATTTTCAGATGTATGTTTTCCAGTGCATATTTTAAAGATACAGATTCAAAATAAAAACTTACAGATACACTGGAATTTGTGATCTGTGGCCTCCTCCATGGATAATTCAGTATTAGATGTAGTAATAAATGTCAAGAAGTTTTGAGGTAACCTGTGTTGCATGTGTGACATTGTCAGCATGGGAATGCTAGAAGAAAATGTTATACTCTTCTATTTTTTTAACATATTAATGTACCAGTATCTTTGAAATAGATGTATTTAAGAGATCCTTAAAGAATCCACTGAGGATATTACATATTTAGATATTTATCCAAACACTGCTGAGTTCCAGGAGTAGAATGTAAGGTGTTCCAAGTAGTGTAGACAGCACCTGCTGTAAACACAGTCCCTACCTCGAAGAGCTTGATTAAGTGTTTCTTAATTACTAATGAATATTGCGTCCTTTAATTGCAACGGTACAAGTGCAATGGGGTCTGTGTTACCAACACATTAAGAAGACTATGAGGCCCTCCCTCCACAGGTGTCTCGGTGCAGGGCCCCAGGCAGCCCCCAGCCCCTTCGGACTCTGCCCGCTCCCTCCTCAGCCCAGCAGCGCTTAGGGGCAGATCAGCTGCCCGAGGCCTGACCGGGGCTCCCCAACGCGAGCAGCAGCAGCATAAAATACGAGGGGCAATTAATTCCTCTCCATCCCCCCCCCCAGTGGACGATCCCCTTTGCTTATAAAGGCTTTGTGCACCCGGCGCCAGCTCAGCCTCGGCCCCTTCCCCTCGGCGGGGGGCTGCCTCTGCGGCCTCCCCGCTTCCCCCCCCCGCCCCGCGCGCTGGGGCGCGGAGCTGCGCCCCCGCCGCGTCCCGCCTGGCGGGCAGAGCCGCAGCCCGCGGTGCCGCCGCCGGACTTTGAACGAGCCGGGGGCTGGTGGAACAGGTTTCCTCTCCGCGCGCCGCCGGGGCATTGCGTCAATGCTGGGAGGAGGTTCTTCGAGGTAAATGAACTTTTTTAAACGGGAAAAGGAGAAGAAGGGAGAGGAGGAAGAAGCGGGCGGGGGCGGCAGCACCCGGCCGAGCCGCTTCCTCTAAACGCTTGTTCGGGAAACGGGCTCCGGCCGCTGCCCGGCGCCACGGCCGGAGGATGTGTTTCTCCGCCGCGCCGGGCGCCGGGCTCCGCCGGCGGGCTGTGAGAGCACCGGCCCTGGCGCGGCACGGCTGAGCGCCAGCTCCGCGGGTGAGTGTGCGGCGGCGGCGGCGCTGCCCGCGCAGGGAGCGCTGGAAGGGGTGTCTGGAGCCCGCCCGCCTCCCTGCCTCCCCGGCTGGGGACGGCGCGGAGTCTGGGAGCGGCTGGGCGGCGGTGCCCTCGCATCGGGGGTTCCCGGAGGCCGAGCCAGGCTGCCATAGCGGGGAGCCTGGGCGGAGGGTCTAATGCAGCAGGCAGCGAGCAGGTCTGGCCGCGCTCCTGCTGCATAGGTAACGGGCGGGGCTGGAAGTTGAGTGAGGTGTTATGAGAAAGGGGGCTTGGGGCTGGGAGGGCAGGCAGGGGCGGCTGGACCGGCGGGGGGCTGGAGGAGAGGCGATGCGGATGCCGTCCTGCCGTCGGGATGGCTGCGCCCCCGCAGCCAGCCCCGTCTGGTGCGGCGGGAGCCCTCCCGGAGCGCCACCGCCCTTCGGCCCTCCCGGCCTTGAGGCTGCTGCCTGCCCCGGCACGGCGGGGTGGGCGCTCGGTGCCGGCCCGGTAGCTGTTAACCCTGCTGGGGGGGCATCGTGCCGCGCCACCCCTGCACGGGGGAGGAGAAGGTACGGTGCTGGCGGCGGTGGGCGCTGGAGGGGCCGGGTGCGTGCCGCCCTCTCGCCGGAGCTACCCCCGTGGTGGGCGAGAGGCAGCCGCGCCGGGCCGGGGCTGTGCGGAAAAGAGTTTCCAAAGACAACTGATGCCATGGCACTTAGCTTCTCATTTAACAAATTACTGTACGCATCCGCGTAATACGTGTATCTGAATGTCTGTATGTGTTTGCATATATATGGCATGATTTTTCTTCTGTATGTGGCTACAAAAAATTCTGTTTACTTGATGGAATGTATTTGTGTAACGGTAACTGTTCTTGCCTACTTTTTCTATCTTAAAACACTTAGATTTGTTCCCTTCTGGTGTGTTCAGAAGTGAAAGTCTACAGTTATTACTGTACTTAATACAAGTTAATATCATCATCTTTAGAGTCAAAAACCATGTGTCTTTATTATTTATAAATATGTGAAGATAATAAGTTAATAGGGGAATAATCCTTAATCTCTTTCAAGTTGTTATTGGGTTATCATTGCATGTGGCACAGAAAAGTGTATTTATTATTGTGGAGTCGGGGGAATCCAAACAGCAGTTTAACCTATCTGAGGTCTAACTAACTTTGTGTGTCTTACTGGGAAGCACTAGTAATAATACGCAAGCAGTGAATAGAAAGAATAGTATGCATTCGTGCAAAGTATATTGTGCTGTTTAAAATACTTTTTAAAATATCAAGTCCTAGGGAAAACTATAATTTATAATTCAATTTTATTTAAAATAAAGTTACAGAGTAGGGAAGAGATTCTGTAACGCAGGTAAGCTTCCCTGTGATAAATATTTAGCTTTAGTATAGAGTTCACCAGCACAAGGAAAGTGAGTGAGGAGAACACATCTGAATAGTAATTCAGTGCTCTAATAAGGCTGGAAGCTCCATTCCTGACTTCTGAAGAAATGGTAGCTACTTGCAAATAAAAATACTTTAGCTATAGTTTGTGTAGGTGAATCAGTATAACTGTCATCTTCGAGAGTCACATTTTGCACTGGGGGTTTGATTTTGTACTTTCTCTTAAATTTTTGGCTGTCTGGGGAAAAAAAACAAAGTATAAAACTGTAAGAAAGCACAGCGTGTTGTTAGATTACAGCAGTAATGTTGATACCAGCCTTCCCCTGAGAACCTTGTTTGATTGCAAACAAGATTCTTCCCAATCCACATATAAAAAATGCGTTTATCTCTTACAAACAAAATATAGTGGTTTCAAATGATGGTTGACAGCTTCAGTGAGAAAGCAGTTATCATAACTGAACCTGGATGTATAGGAGTGACTCAAGAGTTAAAAGAACAGCAGTGCTGCTGAATCCATTTAACTGGCAAAGTGGTTTTAATTGGGTTGGTTGCTAGGGAATGGCTCCAGCACCGTGTATTTCAGTGAATTTAAACATTGGACAAATGGCACACCTAAGTCTGCTTAAATAATGCACCTGGTATTGGCTCCAGCCGTATTTAGAGCAGGTGTGCCTTGCTTCTTGCTAACCAGTTTTCCCTTATTGTGCAGTCCCACTGTGTGCCTTACATGCTGTTACTGCGTTCTGAGGCGGCTGCTAGGCGAGTTGAACTTGCCACACCAATTCTGTATTTAGTGTTTTGCGGTATGCTTATTTAAAAAAAAAAAAAAAATCAGTTAACGTAAACATAACTAGAAACAGCCTAGAAGTAGGCTCAAAGCAGGATTAGCTTATGTATTTGATAAAAGAGTTAATTTGGTACATGTTTGTACCTTTTCTGTTACAGGAAGTCAGGTGCTACTCTTGATTATATTGGAATAACGTAATTATTTGACTTCAGTGAAGTTGCACTGGGCTTATGCATGGAACAGTTGTGCTGGGACTTACGTTAGCAAGGTTGGGGGTGCCAGTGTGGGCAAGCCACTGGCAGTTACTAGTTTTGCACACAGTGCCTGTTACATCTGTGCCAACCAATACTAGTCAATAGCATGTTAAAATACCATCTGGGGCTAGAACTGACACCGGTCATCCCTGCGCATCCTGCCTGTGCTGCAGTAGAACTGACATTAATTACTGAGGGCAGTATTATAAAGAAGCCTTTCCTTGGTGTAAATGCTACTTGGGAACAGAACTTGGCTCTATTCTTTTATAAATAGAATAAACGTACTGCAGTCTGGCCTTAAGTCACATTATAAATGTTGAAGAGAGAGTGTAATGTTCTGTGTTGCCACACAGGAGAATTAAGTTTGGCTTTTTTCTCATTCCCCGTACTAGCAGGAGTTACGAACAAAAAGAGGCAGCTGTATCTAAGTCAGGCTATGAAGGGAGTCAGGGACTTGTTAAACTCGACCGTAAACCATAGAAAATAAGAGGACCAGACTTTCTCTAAAGCAGCCTGCTAGGAGGTTTCATAGGCTTAATAAAGCTCAGCTAGATGCTCCAGTTGAAGAACACTTCAAAAATTTCTGATAGGACTTTCCTAAATATAAACCAGGAGTGACCAGAGTTGTCAAGTTCATATGCGTAATCTGGGAGAAAATAAGAGGCACACCTAATTCTCATGAGAGCCACTACAGATTAAGCATCCTTAGTATTGGAGGATGGCCTGCAGAGGCACATAAAGCAGTGGGCCATCTGTACCACTCAGATCAAAATGCATCGTTGGAGAGGGTGTTATATTAAAAGTGAAGGCAGATTGGGGCACTGCTGTGATACTTGTTGGGCTTTGTCTACGAGTTGCAGTTTAAACTTGTTGACAGAAATGAGGAAAGAACTGTTAATAGAGACTTTGTCATAGTTCTTCCCTGAAGTTCACTGAAGACTAGGGGTTAAAAATCAACCTATATTTGACCACTGGCAATCCATGCGAGAGACTCTTCTTTTGCTATTCTGAGAACTATTTGAAGCTGGCTTTTAGATTTTACTGCATGTATGCTGTTAGTTGTGGCGTGCCTATCTTTTATGAATACATACTTCAAGAAATGGGTTATTTTCTAAAATTGCTTTAATTTTCTTACCTAGTTATTGGTATGAATTTTGCACGTAATTACATACTTTGAGTTGGTTCCCAGCAGTACTTATCCTGATAATAATAGGAACATAACACACCACAATAGTTGAAAAATCTTCATGGAGGAGGGGGTTGAGAAAGAGATAACAGGTTTGGTAGAAGATGCGTGTAGTACTTGACATGAAATTCTCTCCTCCACCCGCAGTATCCTCTCAGAAAGAACTAATTCTTTTAACTATAACTATACAAGTGTGGATAAAACAGCTGTGGAATAGCAGTTTATGTACATCCTCAAATGTCTTAAGTATTTTATAGATACAGCAGCTCTCTGAGCTGGGGGACAACTTCTATTTCTAGATACAATGGAGGGAGTGAGGAGCAATAAACTGTGAGGAAAAGACAGGCTGAGGGGAGAGAGGCAATGAGGTCATGAGGTTACTTCCATGCATTTGTTTAAAAAAAAAAAAGTGAGGAAAATGCAAGGAAGACTGTTATATGCACAGTACTCTACAGCGATCATAGTTATGAGCAGCTATAACAAGAATGGACAGCCTTCTAAATGCTGCAAGAAAAGTCAGCAAGTGCTATTATTCCGAGAAGCTATTGGCCAGTATAGAGCAGAAAAAAAAATACATTAACTTCTAGACCTTCAGAAAAATGTTTGTGTGTAATGAAAACACCTATATTGTCAGTTTATTTCTTTTTAAACAGAAGTACATATGGAGTCATTTCTGAAGAGCTGAAGCCATTTTTCAACTCCCTCCCCCAAAAAGCTAGTGTCCAGGAATATGTGCCTGCCCCGGCCTTTTGAAACAGATGCAGGTTTGCCTCTCAAGCTGCTTTTGACTACTCTGGACAGTAGCAACACATTGAATCTGACATGATTCTTCCCAGCTGTACTGCTCAGGTGGAATTCCGAGTACAAGGAATGAAAATTGATAGGACTTGTCGGTGTTCCTTCTGCTATAGCCTGGCAAATCTCTGAGCAGCAGCACAGGTACTAAAGCTGTATCTGTAAACTTAGGAAGCTGGACTTTTCTCTTTCCCTACCCATTGGAACAAATGCTACGATATTTAAAATCAATTTTTTAGTTTCTATGAAAAAAGTTAATTTCACCTGCCTGTGAAACTCACTGGAGAGAACAGTAAGGAAGAAGGATTTTTCATTTCCTCAAAACCCTATTAGTGTACATTTTTGGAAAGCAGCCTTAATAAATATTGCATCATACTATAGCTACGTATCTGTTGACTTATATGAAAATTCAATATGCGTTTCTTAAATAAGCATAGAAGCTGAGTATAATTTTTCAGACCAGTGGTTTTGCTATTGCATGAGAACTTTCTTAATCAAAGTTTATCTCAAAGAACAGACGCTGACAGAGATGAAGTAATAATGTGGCTATGAAATAATCTGCTGGAGGAAAAACTGTTTTCCCAAGTGGCTTTAGGAACAGAATAGCCAATGTATTTCTTTGGGTAAAACGCACTGTGCTAGGTTCTTTCTACTCAGGCATTTCTGATCTTTACAAAAAGCAGATAGTCTCCTTTGTGTCATTTTTAATTGATTTTTTCACTGCGTTACAAGAGATTGTTGGCACCAGTCCAGGAAAAGGCAGGCAGCAAGTAGGGAATTAATCAAAAACTGACTCATTGATCACTGGATCTGATGAAATAGTTAGTACGTGGTATTTTCAATACAGTTTCATGCTGTTATTTTGACTTTTGAAAGCAAGAGAAAATCCCTTTATACCAGAAGATCACTGAGCAAAACTATTATTTCAAAAATTCTTCAGCATGCTTATTCCTTTTGGGGAATTTCCTTGTAGGAATTGCTAAGAATTTTTTATTGGCTCATTAACAGGAGCAGTACCAGTTAGACGTGCTCTGTTTTGCCAAGTCAACTTTGGGGCATTGTATTTATGATGGAGAGAAGTCATAGGCAGTGCAAATCATTTTGGTGAATCCTTTCCCAAATATTTACAGTAGTGGGTCTTCAAATGTGTTCATTAATAATAATGATATTTAAAAAAAAAATATAAAAATGTTGGAAACCAACAGAAATGCTGAAAGGATATCAGACTAACATCAAAGCTGTAGTAGACTTCAAACAGTATCATACTGTAGTTCCCAAAATCTGGGCAGCTGTGCTCTCTAATGAAATTTGTAAGATAAATCAATGTATAACGAGTCTTCTATCTGAGAATCCTCCATGAATTTGCAAATCTGTTAACTCAGTAAATTTTACCACAGCCCTGTTTGAAAATATGGATAGACATGGGGTTTTTTCTTCAACATCTTCATTTTTGATGCAGTAAACAAAAATGTCATCTCAAAATATCCCAGAACCTTAAGGAAGAAGATTGCTTTTTGTATGTATCAAAAAGTAAGAGTTTGATACCCTGCTAAAGCCTTGAACTTGCTGCCAAATTTGAGCATGGAGTGAAACTTCATTGCCTACATTGGTAATGGCTTATGAACTGTGAATTTTTCATGTTTCTGCTTCTAGCTGACACTAGAAAAACATTCGGTTGCTTTGTTGTTCTGATGATTGCTTTTTTTTCTTAGGAGTTAGATTATTTCAGGTATATTTCTTTATACCTCTTTGGAGAGAACCTTGCTGGTCCTTGGCGGGGTGGGGGGTCAAGGTATAAATAAATACTTGTTTCCCTCTCCCTTACAGGAGACCTGCAAACAAAAAAGAAATAGAAGCCGTTAACCTACCTTGTTCAGAGAGAACACTAAATCAGCACAATATGGCACAGCATAGTATTGTCCTTGGATTATTCATGATGACTGTTTTATCACTGTTGGATGGAAGTTCAGCTTTCCTGTTAAATCAGCGTCTGAAGGGAAGATTTCAAAGAGACCGTAGAAACATCCGCCCAAACATCATCCTTGTTCTTACTGATGATCAGGATGTAGAACTTGGTAAGAGCCCAACATAAAGAGAGTTTTAGCTAACGAGTATGGCACTGCTTTTCCTTGAAGCTTGATTCTTGCGTTCAAAATAATTATCTCTTTTCTGGTATGAAAAATGATAGGAAGAACAAGTAGCAAAAGTTTAAACCCACCTTTATGTAGCAAATACTTTCTGTCTGCATGCAATTCAAGGACAGCAAAAGTTAGTCTCAACTTAAAATATCGGACTTCCTGTTTCTGTGGAAACATGAGATTCCTGCCTACCTGTCTTCATCTATACCCCTAAACTATGCTTCTGGCAATTACAAGTATAACCTGGGAAGCTATGTGGCAAAGCAGTAGGATTAAATTCATAACTGATTATTGCACCATATAATTACCCAAATTTTTTGTGTAATTGCAGACATTCATTACACATACAATTTTAATTTTAGTTACTTAAATGTTGCCTAACATAGTCATACTATTCTTGGTATTGTCCATTTAGATGTATAGTTAATTACTGACCAAAATCACTTAGTATGAAAAGGTTCTACTGTGTTATTCAACGTTACATTAATTGTTGAAGAAAGGAGGTGAAGATTAAACACACGCTTTGCCTAATGATTTGGAATAATGAATTAACTGACAGAGTTTGGGTTTTGTTCTGTTACCTGCACAAGCTTATATTTACCAAATCTTGTCTGTAGTTAGGAGAAGTGATTAACATGAACCAGTTTACATTAACAATTTTGCATTAGAAATATGCTTTAAAGTGAGTAATAAAGCCTGGATCATCTGAAAGATGACAGCTTGTATATGTGTGTGGTGGGGTTTTTTTGATGGTTAGTGCGTCAAATTTCTAGTATGGATGGGAAAAATTGGAAAACAGACCTCACAGAAGGAAAAGGACACAATAATAAAGTTAATCAACTTGTATTGCTTATACACTTACTCATCTAGCTGAGAAGTTAATCACAGCAACATGACAGTATTCTTACAGATGCTTCCTTTCTGTCAGTATTACTGTGTGTCTGCAGTATCACAGATGCCACATTCTTCTCAGATGTGGTGAGAAAGCCTGCTATGGCAGTAACCCCGCTAAATACAAATGTAATTCAAATTAGTCTGATCAGAAGAGTTGTTGTTGTTGTCACTTTTTTTTAATGGTTATTTGGATCAAAATAAAGCAGTTTCAATAATGTATATCCAAAAGAACCCAAGTACATTATCTTGCAGGCTCAGAAGGTGGTCCTAAAAAATTTATCATCTTCTGTTTTATGCTAGCCTGCTTGTTTCTGATGCAATTGTCTAAGTCCTTTGGGCAGTATATTTCTCTTCTCTGATAATCTGATGCTTTCCAATTTCAAGCATAATGGGCATGTGTCCACACAAATTAGGATCTAACTAAGGAAAATCCATTTGATGAAGCTGAGATTTGATATTCGTCATTTGCCACTAATGGCTTTGTGAGACCCAATATTTGTTTGAATTAATTTTTATCCTTGTCTATTGTCTGGCGAGCTGTCCAAGTTAATCAAAATTGCCATTTGTGGGGATTGTGGTTAATGCATTTAAGAAAGATGAAAACAAGTTGTGAATTACAAATAAAAGCTAAGGAAAACTTTGAAGCTATGAAAGAGTAGCAGAGAAAGCTGTGCATAACTGAGATTTCATCTGTTTTTAGGAATATTCTCAATTGATGGGTGTCGTAGCTTTCATTGTTCTTTTGTGGCTACTTCTGAGGCAAAAAGGAAGACCACACAATCTCAAATGCTCTTAACACCCTTTCTTTTATTTAATTTAAGATAGATTTAACAATGTAGCAGTAGCAGGTGGAGTTTGCCAGAAAGGGAATGCCATCCTTTCAGAAAAGGAGTACAACTTTTTTGGGTTTTGGTTTTTGGGGTTTTTTGGTTTTAGTTCTTTTTTTGATCTGCACTACTCTTAATCATAAGTTTTACTTGGGAAACCAAACCTCAGCCTTGAATTGAAAAAGGAAAAGACTGATGAGGTGCTGATGAAAAGGATGCAGAATATCCAGGTCAAAGGAGAACGAGTGTAAATTGTAATGGATACAAATGGGAGAAGACAAATGAGAACGCCATGAACTACTGAAACATACACACTCAGTTGACCATCTAATCAAAAGAGTTGTACTGACAAGCAGAATGTAAAGAAGAGGAATATACTGACGCGGAGAAAGAATTAATTAGAAACAAAGGCGCTTTTTTTCCCCATTAGAGCCATTTAAGTCCAAGTTAGTATAATGCTGATGTCCCCTGTGTGATGGACTCAGCATCTCCAGTTTAATTAGGTTTGCCAACCATACTGCTGTGGTTTAACAAACCAGCTTATTTCATTATCTCATAGTTGGAGAAAGATCTGATTATTTAGAAGATATTTCAGCTATGTTAGAGAATTCTGAGTGAGAGGTGGTTTGTATGTTCCTACATCTCCCTTTGAAAAACTACAGAAGTGGCATGGAAGGTAATTTTTCTTAGTTATCATACATGGAGATTAGGGCCTTGGAGCTTCGTTAAAATTAAACATGAGGGGAAAAAAAGGAAATGAAGATGTGAAAAGGGTGCCTAATGAGTTTCAAATAGGATAAAAATAGAAGGCTTTAGGGGACAGTTAATTAACATTCTGGGGTTCAGTTAACTTACCTGCGTATGGTTACCAGTTCTAAAATTGTGCTTCAGAGCAGACTAAGTCACTTGGGTCTTAATACAAGTTCTTCAACAGCCGAAGCTCCCAAAAACTCATGTAAATTATGACCTCTGACAACAAAACACAACTAATGAGAAAGTCAGTATTATTTCATAAACAACTGGCATGTTTTCTCCTTTAATATTAGTCAAAATATCAGCCTTGTCTCTAAAGTGAACTGTGAGGACATGCTAAGCAAAGTTATGGATACCACACAAATTTCAAGTGGACTTTCAACCTAGGTTTTGCTTCGTTTTGTTCAGTGAGCAGCTTGAATGCATCAAATTGATTAAACTTCCATATTTTCGCAGTAGTCCAATGGGTGTATTTTTTTTAAAATAGCTTAGACTAAATAATTTTTATTTATTATCAGTCATTTTAGACAGGTAACAGAACATTTTCTGAATTAGATATTGACACTTCAAAGCATGACTTCCCTTGGTACATCCACTCATGAAACTCCAGAAGGTTCTCCAACTCAGAAGGTGATTTGGTGAGGTTCCAGTTGCTGGTTAACACATAACTAATCTTCTGCCACTGAAAGATCAGTTTCTACTTTTTCTCACAATTCTGCATTTGAATTGGAGGCAAGCTGAAGAAAATAAGTTTTGGTTGGCTGGTTTAATGCTGTTTAAAATATTTAAAGCTGGCCTATTTAAGATTGTACAGAAGAGTATGCTGGATTTTTACTTTCCACTGATCTGTCACTCTGTATTAGTTCTCAAGCTGGGGAAGCAGATTAGATCATATGTTTTTGTATTAAAGACTGTTGATATATAGGGCCTTGTCATTACAACAGTTTTATTAAAGGAGGTTACTGTCCCCAAGGGGAGTCTTAACATGTACTGTTATTTATGCACAGATGCCTCTGTCATTTAAAGGGGTTGTTAAATTGTATTTTAATATTGAGATGACAAAACATTCTTTCAGTCTTCCTATTTATGCTTGGGCTAGCTCATAAGACAACACAGAGGAAGCATCCACAGTTTTCAGGCTCACATACTGTATAATTGACTGTTATAATTGTTCACTGTGTTGTTAGTGCCTTTGGGCACTAACACATATCCCACAGTTACGGAAACAAAAAGATCTTGATTTCTTCAGAAACTTCTTTTTGATATGTAAACTTTAGCAAAGGGGCAGTGGAGTAACCTGCCTTGGTTCTTGTCGCAAAGGGATGCAACAGAGATGTGCTCCAACCTCAGAAATGCAAACATATTTTTAAATTTTTTTAATATTCATTCCAACAAAATGATCTCAAGAGAACAAATACCATGGCAATTTTTAGGTGAAATAACCTACAGTAGCAATTAACCTTCCTTCACGGTGCCAGAGAGTCAGATTTCATATGTGGCTTATGACCGTTTTCCCTTTAGATTTTGACTCCTGGTTATATCAATGTGCCCTGTATCAAACCAACTTACTGTTGCAATTTCATAATGAAATCTCTGCCTAAAGACTTAGAAGAAACCTAAACCCGTTATTGACAGAAACAACATACAGTTTGTGCCAGATAGTTGCAAGATGCATTGATTAAAGCTGAACTATTAATCCAACTCAACCTTGGGTAAGTTAGCCCCAACCCTACTCCAGCATGAACCCATACCTTCATCTCCATGTTGTCTGTTGGCTTTCCCTGCTCATAACAAGAAGGGAGGGTTAGGGATGGAAAAGTTTGCTCTCCTTTGCAAGGTCGTGCCGATGACATTACGAGTTCTTTGGAAAATGGAAATTCTTCCTAGATCAACTATAACTCACTCTGATGCAGTTTTAACTATCAGGCACCGATAGATGAGGGAAACTAAATGTCTTTTTTCTTCTAATCGTTGGTGTTTCTGTGTGTAGGAAGAACTCTGATATGGATCCAGGTTTATCTAGGTGGATGCCTATGGTAAAGATCCAGTCTTTGTCTAAAACCTTCTCTTAAATAGGAAACAGAACAGCCATTTGGCAGCAGCGTGGCTTCTAGTAATTGCTGGCAAAAAGACTTTTACTCCCGTTACCCTAATTCATCCAAGTCCCTGCTAGTTAAACTTGCTTGGTTGTTTTTAGATGAGGGTTATAAACTACATGGTGTTATCTGTCCCAAGCAGTCATCTAAAAGTTGATTCTGCAGAACAAAGCCTAAGAAAATTTAGGGAGTTTTAGGTAACGCTATTATCAAAATGAATCAAGTGGCTAGATAGTTGGAACTCAGTGGGTGGTTATGGAAATTATTGTGAGGGCTTTACTTTGTCTTTGGTTCTATGAAAGTCACAGAAATCAATACCTGCTAATATCTCACGTGAGGGAACAGAACATTCTATCTAGAGAACAACTCTAGCAGGCCCTGCTTGAGCAGGGGGTTGGACGCAATAATCTCCAGGCATCTCTTCAACCTCAATGGTTCAGTGATTACAACCCTCAGACTTTTGCAGAAGGTTGGCACAAAAGGCAGTGCAGCAGGTATATTCTGAAACCAAGGAGCTTAAGGAGTATGCAAACTTTGGTCAGGGTTGCTGCACAAAGTGAATTTCACCCTCAGACCACATTGTCTGAGCCTAATTCATGCTGGTTCTTGCCTTCGGCTACTGGAACAGTACTAATGGCTCCAAAAAGGCTGCACAGATAGTGCAGATAGTTACAGCAGTAAATCTTGAGCTTAGAGAAAGAGAAATTTAAAAAGCATTATGATGCTTTGAGGTTTGAGTCAAATCTTAAGACTTCAGTATTTGGTCCTTCTTAAAACAATGGGACAACTTTGCTAGAGGGGAATAATCTCTTTGGATTTGGGTTCACTATGAGATTACAGTGCCCTTACTACCTCTGCTTCATTCTGGTCTCTGATGTAACATGTGAGGTCTTAGTTACCTCCTGTGACTGAAACAAGAAATTAATTCTGAGATGGTTTTCTTCTTCCAGGTTCTATGCAAGTGATGAATAAAACAAGGCGGATCATGGAACATGGAGGTGCTCATTTCATCAATGCCTTTGTGACAACACCCATGTGCTGCCCATCTCGCTCCTCTATTCTTACGGGAAAGTACGTCCACAACCACAACACTTACACTAACAATGAGAACTGTTCTTCTCCGTCCTGGCAGGCTCAGCACGAAATACGTACGTTTGCAGTGTACCTCAACAACACAGGGTACAGGACAGGTAAGATCAAGACTGGCTCCATCTGAAGGCTTCCTCAGACTTACTAGTACAGAGGCTAACGTATATAATATTTTAACTTGTTCTCATAATGGACTGCAGCAGTGCAGAATGCCAGAGCTTCGGTTGTGCGTGTAGGTTTAGCTTCCTTGTACTTTTACTTGAGGAAATGTAAAAAAAAATAAATTAAAAAAAAAGACTTTTTTCAGAAGCTGGGAAGGATAAAATAATATGCGTGCTTGAACTGAAGGCGTAGCACGTGTAGACTATGCCCTGCAATTACCTGAAGTGCATAGAACAGACAAGAAAGATGCTATGGAAAGGAATTAGTAATTTGGATTTTTCATAAAACATATATTAATCAAACTAAGAATACAAGAGAAGGGACTGCTCCATCTGTGCTTTGGGGCAAAGATACCAGATGGATTGGTTTCTCCAGACAATCCATTCCCAGAAAGATGTTTAAGATAAATAACGACTGAGGAATAATCGGCAAGATCGAATGTATTCCTGAGAAACAAATGATCCTCTTTGCATGCAGTGCTCCTTAGGAACAAAAATCCTTGAGAAAGGATTTCAGAAAATACATAGCGCGTGTTTCACACTTATTTCCTTCTTGCATTCTCCACACATCAGATTTAGGTCCTTGCCTGTGACAGTGGTTTTTTCACATTTCTTGATGATGCCTTTTGTCATAATGAGAAACGGGCATAAACCTGGTTCTATTTGTGTTATTTGTAGTATATATACTATAGTACTGTAGTATAGTTTTGTTGATAGTATACATTTGTGCTTTGAATTTGTAGTATTTGAGGCTTCCAGAAACTAGTATAAATCTTGAATAATAATTGTAACAAAATCATTATTTTCTTTTTAACTATTCATGTGAGTTTTACGTGTCATTGCTGCAACGTCTTCATCTTAAAACAAATAGGTAATTTCCTTGTTTTGTTTTTCTAAAATAAAAGCCTGAATTAATCTGGAAAGAAATAAATTAGGGGAAGTGCACATACCTTATTAATTGGTTGCTGTTTCCCTCCATTTATCATTCCTGGCACTAATACCAGTGTTCATATGAATACCACACCAAGGTTAATGTTTTATTCTTTGTAGATTGTTTGTTTTATGTTTACTGATGTTGGTCTGTTGTAATAATTTTTATATTTGGTGACTGTACTTCAAGCACCTGCAATTTCTACTAATTTGCGCAGGTATTGCAAGTGCCCTTGTATTCATAAGTCTTATACTTTTACATTAACTTCATGTTTAAATTTAGATCAAAGATCTTAGTGACTCTATATCATATTTTCAGTCTACCTCTCAATTTGCAAACTGAATTTATTGGAACACACAGAAATAGTATTTTTAAAAGTACAAAGCAATCTTCAGGTGTAAATGAGATCCACATTCATGTAGTTAAATGTGATATATTATTATACAGATTTAAATGGGAATTGCCATTATTGGAGGCTGGTGTTCATTTCTGAGTCTTGAGTTATCTACTACGAAGGATAAGAAGGTATTGGAGTAAGAAGTAAGAAGGTATTTTTTTACCCTTTTTTTTCCCAAAGATCTGCTCAGATTTATCTGCTTCAGAAACAGCAGGAAATTGTACTTTAGAACTCAGTTTCTCAAGTTTCAAAAGTAACCTGCTAAGGACAGCATTTTGGACATTATGTTTCTCTGAAACGGGGAGTCCTCCTTGAACATGACTGCAGTGAATAAAGGAAGATCTGGAAAGCACCAGGAGTTCATCTGCAGGGGTTTCTTTAATTATTTTTTTTTAGGTCCATAGTAGTACTGGTTTGCCCTGCAAAAGAGTTTAGCTTCTTGATCCTTTTTTGTTTTTTGAAGAAGGAGAAGAAAAAGAGGCCATGAGGAATAAAGCCTTTTGAGGCTTGCTTTTATGTTGAAGTTCACAACCTTGGAGAGAGAAATTTTGGAGGGGAGTTTGGTTTTTTTCTTAATTCATATGCCAGACTTTTTCCCTGTGTTTCTCTGTTCTCTTTTGTTTAAACTTGAAGGAAGAAATTGTACTCTCCTACTCCACTTAACCTTCCCTCTGTTTTTCTTTTCTGCCGCTCATTTCACATCTCCTTGCCCTCTTCTCTATTCATTGTTATCTCCCTGTGTTTTGTACTGTTACAAAAGATGATTCTGCTGGGGACTGTTCTTTACGAGTTGTAGAATTTTCCCTGTGACAGTGGCATTTGTGGTTTGGATCTATACAGACTTGTGCTGCTGCTGACACTTTTGGGAAATGTGCTGGTGGTATGTAGGCAGGAGGGAGCAGTGTGGTGCAGGTTTCTCCTGCACAAGTTGCAAGTGAAAAATACGAGAGGAGATGGAAAAGGTGTGACTTTCCTATAATTGTTTCTCAGTTTCAGCTGTGGTTGTCAGTTCTGTGTTTTTCAACTGTGGCACTTTAGAAAGTTGGACCAACTTTGTTAGGCACTAGACTTGGCACAATAGAGATGAAAGGAAGAGGCTGAGCTCAAGGAAGTTCTGTCTTTGGCTTTAACAGTTGGGATTTCGATCAACATGCATCGGGTTCACTGTCACTTTATGTGGAGCAATTAAAATAAGTATCATGACAATGCAAAGGGTGGGTTTCCTTCTACAATGGAAGCCATTGAGGCAGTAGGTGTTACAGGTGTGTCTTCCTCTGCATTAATCTGCCTCACAATCTAAAAAGACGCCAGTGTCACAAACGGCAACTGAAAGGCTGTGTTCTTGTTACACAGCCACTACAGTAGTCAAGTTGCCAATCTCAGTGTATGTTAAGCAATAGGTCAGATTTTGAAGAGCTTCTCACATCATTGTCCTTTTACATATTGTTGGAAATTAGGCAAAAGGACAATTTATGTAAACAAACCAAGTCAATTGATGAATTAATCTTTAGAAAAGCCAGTGTAAGAGACATCTGAATTATTACTAAGTTAAAATAGTGGATGGTAGGACTTTCAGCTTAGAGCAGGAGATGATTAGAACGGAAAAGAAACAAAGAGATCCTGTGACAAACATTTCTGACTGTTGGGGAATTTCTCTGCCAAAGGCTCCTGTGTAAACATTTACAGAGAAAGGTTCTGTTTTCCGTGAACATGCACATCTTTTTCTGTGAGGCAGCTTTTAAAATGCAGAATGCATTGTTGCATGCTTGGGTCCTGCAGCAACAAATACCAAGATGTTTTATTGGAATACAGATTTAAACTTTCCCTTAGACATTACTTAATGAGAAAAGCTTCTCTTTTCCATTTTCCTGGCTGGCTGAATGATTACGTATTAAAATTGGTGACTGATTCCAGAATATTTTGTCAGCCTTATCTGCAGTCAGGAAATGAAAAGACATGTTTATCTTATTAAATTCAACAGAATTAGGGATGGTGGGCCAAATTCAGCCTGCCAGAAGGACACTTTTGGTTCAGTGAATCTTCTGTGAAAGTTCTGTTAATTTATGTTAGGGCATAATGTGGCTCAGTATGCAGCAAAGGCAGTACACATTTTGGCCAACTTACCATCCTTGTTTCTGTTGAGCAGTACCCTATAGTACAGCTAACCCTATTCAGTCAAATGAACCTATTAACAAAGGAAAAAGCTGCTGCTTGTATGGTGGGTGATATGTCAGTATCTCACTCTGACGGTAAGTCCATACTTGAATTATGCAAAGAATTAATAAATGCCATTTTGCACCAGTTGTGTATTTTGAACATAGAGAAGAGTCATTGTGGGAGGTCCATCTCTGCCATTATAAAAAATTTCTTGGGAATAAAAGTAATAATCATTCTTAGCACTTTCATGGGGCTTTACAATAATTAACTAATGAATTCATTAAAATTCACTGACAATCTTCCATTTCCTTCCATTAATATTAGACTAAGAAGATACAGTGGCTGACTGCATTCAAATAATTATTTTTCCACTTCACTGTCTGAGCCTTTGACATTTTAAAGTGATTTTAACATTAAATTGTAAGAAAGGGGGGAAAGGCTATTGGTAAAAGTTTATTAAAAAGGAATGAACCTGCAAAATATGTGACCAGATTTTAATATCTACATGCATGCCAGGAGAAAAGTTCTGAGATTATTAGTTCCCTGCTGTAGAATTTGCTGTCCACAATAGTTGCTGGTTGCTATTTTTTATTACAGAAATACGTAAAAACTTAACTGAAGTCAATTTTTGTGTGTAATTGCATGGTAGGGAATAATTGGTGACCTGAAGAGTCAAAGGGTGGACAGAAGTAGAGACAGAATAGTGAAGTATTTTCTACAAGGTCCCATGCAGGGGAAGAGCAGCATTAAGAAGAGATGGAAGTCTTGATTCACACTCCAGTGCCCTAGCCACTATGCCATGCTGCACTTCTCTGTCACATTACATGCATATAAGGAAAACAGATTATCCAAGTCAGAGTAACATCCTATACGCAGGACAGATAGCTTTTGCAGCTGATGGAGAACTGAAGGCCATTTTTAAAAATAATAATCAAGTGATTTAAGAGTCAGACTTAATTTTCAGAAGCACAATTAGGAACTGAAGTGTTATGATATTCACCTCCAAGACATCTAGGTGACTTCAAAACTGGCTGTCGGGTTTCTGAATTATTTATCTTGAAGGTAAATTGGTTTCCTTAGATCTTTTTCTCTCTGTATAGAAATATTATCTTAGCAAGGTCTGTCAAATTATATCTGTTAGATGGTTTGACACCATTAGGCTTGAAAATTATGTGACAGAAAGATTCAGCATAGTGGCTGTATCATGGTAGCTGTTACTGCAAAAGGAAAACAAGGATCTACGCTGGAAAGGATGTAAGAAGAAGAGTCCTGATGTATAGCCCAAATCCACTGACTCCATGTTACTGCTTCTGGAAGGCTTGGTCCATGGCAGTGAATTATTGAGCTGGAATATCCTGCAAATATTCTGGAGAATGACATTTTCAAACAAAAGACAGTTCTGGATTTCCTTCCTCATGTATGTTAAAGACGACATCCCCCCCACCCCAGTTCTAACTTCAGTCCTATACTATAAGTTGGTTTCGGATCAAACACGTATGTGTCTTTTCCCTGTTTTTATGAATTGAGTTCTAAGCATCAGTAATTCACTTTAAACATATTATAACGTATGATAACTTCAAATGAGAACACATTAAGTAGAACTGTGGTCTCCTGAGGATTATGCAGAGGTTGTAGAAGTGAAACTTAATCTGTACAGCCACTGTTTCATCACCTGTCTTCTGCATGTAGCTTTACATTATTTAATGCACATTTTAACTATCCTGACGAGAGGACTACGTACACTTCTGTGAATAATTCACTGAGTAAAATCTACAAGATAGCCTGCAATCCAATCAGACTTTCCCAGGAGTCTGAGGTGAAGGCATCCACAACTACAGAAATAAGCCAATATTTGTGGCTCCCTTATTTTCAGTCATATTTTGTTTCCTTCTTACCCTCTCTCTTATTTCTTCCCCTAAATCTCTCTCTTTTCAACATAAAATGTTGTAGATTGCGAGAAACACCTCATCTTTTTCTTCCCCCCTACTATAATGTACTCTTCTCATAAGATGCCAATTCTAGCATTTAAAATGCAATGGCTTTGTCAACTGATTTATCATTTCAAGCAAGAAGTAATTCATATCTTGATATTTCTTCAGAAATAGGATTTTCATTTCATAACATTCAACAAAACAGCTAAAAGTTAAACAGAATATTTGCACATTGTGAAAATATTTTTAAAATCTGTGTTAGTTTAGATGTTTTAGGATGGCAGTACTTACAAAGTAAAAGAACCTATTGGCTTACTAAGTTTTTCATCTTTCAGTGCCGTTTGTGTTCAATATTAGGTAGCTTATTAGCCAAAAATGAGAAGAGATTCCCTCCTTCTCACTACAATTTAGGATGTTTTGTTTTATCCAGCTAGCAATTTAAGTCCTTGTGGTATCTTCTTGCATTCTTTTTCCTTTGCTTTTCTAGAATGCTGTTTTGTGCAGAAGTCTTTCAAAATCATCAAATTTAATTTAGTAATGTACTTTACTGAATACAGTTTTCCTAAGTTGCCTCTCCTATATGCCCAAAGGTGTGAATGTTCGATGTGGCTCACATGGTTATATACTTGCCCTGTGCAGCAGTGATACACAATTTAGTGAGCATTGGAAAAGCTTTGTGATACGCAAGTTCAAAGATAGAACAGTAAGCTGTATGCTATCTTCTAATAACGTGCGTAGGAAAGCAGTGATGATTTCAAAGACTTACCAGTGCCTACAGTTTAAACTTTGCAGATAGATTCTAATTCCACTTTCTGGAAGTTGAGTTCCAATTTTTTGAATTGAAAGATCCTCATGTCTTTTTGTATGTTTTAGTAGCATGAGTACTGCCCTGAGACCTTTGTCTTGTCTTCCAGTTTAGAGATAATAGCACTTCCCATCCTTGTGTATGTGTTATTCATGGAAGGCCTATATATGTTTTTGAGACGGATGCATTTCAGGACTGTAAGAGGTGACTGGTTATTTACAAAAAACAGAAGTGTCAAATATATGTTTTTGTCAAAAGTGAAAGGTAAACATACAGACAACAAGCTACTGTAGAACCTAGATTTCTTCTCTTTCAGTGAATGTCTTGTTGAAAGGAATTCTCTGGTTACATTGAATCAGGGTTGGACTTTTCTCCCAATTGGATTCAATAAGACTTTATTGGTTTTATTTATGAACTAATGTCTTTAGTAGTGTTCTTCCAAGTTTATTGCTAGATGGAAAAAACCAGCTTTGTTAAAGAACAGCAAATATTTCTTCTTGCACAGCATATCTCAGTAGCTTCCTGAAAGTTGGTAATTGGGTTTTCTTCAAATCCTATAGACAAAATGGCTCTAAATGAAATTCTTTTGGAGTTGGCCCAAATGGCATGGCGCAGACTTTGGTATTTTGGTAAAGATTCAGCATTAAGCTAGATAAGTTGTTGTTTAGACTGTTTATTATTAAAAAAGGTCTGACAATCTACTGCTGGGGAGGTTTTTGGTTTTTATGTGTGGAGGAGGAAATCTTGCATGTGATAAGAGCAGGATAAATCTAAAGGTCTCATTGTTATGGTGGTTTTGACATTGGGAAAGGTTTTGTGGAAAATCTGAATGGTCAGGATTGGCCACCAAGAAATATGAACAAACTGACTAGCGATAGTGAGCGGTGTTGTAGAGTAGGGCTCTAAACCACATAGCCAGCCAGCGCTCCTGCTTTCTCTTGTGCTGCCTGGTATAGGAAATGATGCTGTTGCGTTACAGTAAGTCATCTTGTCCTGAATTGTAATAAAGGTTGATATGAAGATTGCCATTTCTAGATTTTTTTCCGTTAATTTTCAGAGGGTGTGTGTGAGAGGGATATTCAGAAAGGTGCTTATGCCTTACAATTCTAGTTCTGTTTAGACTTTCATAATCTGTGCCATAGGCATCAGTGAAAGGGGGCTTTGGCCCCAGTTCCATTGGGAATTTGCTCACCTGAGAAAGACAAGCAAGGCTTGGCTTGCTGTCAGCATTCTTCTGTTTGATTCCTTGTTGACCATTTCAAAATATTTGGATTGAGCCCTTTTGTTTTATTTGGCTTCATCTGCTCCCCTTCAGCCAATTCCCCTGATTCATTAAATAGATCTTGGCACTGATCCTTGGCCACAACTGAGAAATGTGCAATGCAAATTCAGGAAGAGGAACAAAGGTGTCATAAAGATTACTGTGCATTGCCTTTGTCCTGCTAGATATCAGACTAGTCGCCCGGCATAATAAGAAAGCCTGTAGGCTATTCTAACTGCAGTGGTTACCAGTCACTGTACAACATGGTTTTTACAACTATTTTACAGCTATTATCTTTCATGAATTGTAGTGATAATTTTTATTCCAGTTACAGAGAAGAGCTGTGCCTGTAAAGGCTCTTGCCTTTAGTACTACTCTTTTTATGGCCCTGTGATGGTGGACAGAGCATGTGATCTTAAGAAAATTTTGCACTATCACTGTACTGTAGGTAAGAGAAAAACTGGGCTACCAGGTGCAATAGACTAAAATAAAGTGTATGTGTATACACTTGTCCTTAGTCTAACTGATTCAGTACTTGAATGAATTCATCATTTCAAGGACTGTTGCAGACATACAAAAGAAAAGAAATAGCAAAAAAAAAAAAGCACCTGGAGCCCTGTCCTCCTTAGCATCCTGCAACTGATGGAACTAAAGGGATCTGAGAACAAAATGTGGTCTTAAGCCCCTCATTTCCTCCTTAAAAATACTCTTGACATTTAGGAACTCACTATATATTTTGTGCAACTCATTAGATTTACTGCAGTTACTGAGGTATTAATACTAATGGTGTATCTTCTAATCTTTGTAATAGTATCATATTTCCTGTTGTCATTAAAGGTGCCAACTGGGACCGTTATATTCAGGTGACTGCAACACTCAGGGGTTACTGATTTTTGGAAAAGCTGGTCAGTTATCTTGATAACTGATGAACACTGATATCTTGATGAACTGATGAACTGATATCTTGAGAACTGATGTCTCTTGAACAATCTTTCCCATGGAACCAAATGTAATACTAAATTACAGGATTTTATCTCAGAACCTCCATACTTCTGCTGTAAATCCATTGATTTCATTGGGTTTATTCTATTGTACGTTGTCAGTTTAAGAGTATGTTTGGCCACGATGTGAATGCAAAGCTGAACTGACCTTTGGTCTTACTGCATATTACATGCGTACTTAGCCATGCTGAGAGTGCTTTCTCATCTGCTTTCCTCTGATTGTCTCTTACAGGACAAAAAGTACTGAAAGTAGTTTTTGCTAGATATACAACAGAAATAAGATCAGAAATGCCTCCCCCCTCCCCCCTACCCCAATCCAAAACTAAGAGATTGCTCAAATGTAACTAATTGTTCAACTTTGAGCTGGGGAAAACTAGTATCAGGTACAGAAGTACAAGATTTTAGAGGGGTAGACAAATTCCTGTGAGTAACTAAGACTTGCAACTCAAAACCTAAGTTATTATCTGGAAAGTTGACTGTTGAAATATGACAGAAAAACAGCGCTTTAAATATCTCTGTAACGTACTTAATGCACAACGTTCATGTTGAAATGTAGAGGGCTGATAGCTTAAAACCTGAGTTTAAATTCACAGTTGTGGCCGTAAGTACAATTTAATGGGGTGCTAATAGGTGAATACAGCTCAGTAGCATGAAGGATATGAAGTGACAACTCCAGGAGGAGGGCTGTGTGATATAACTACCGAGCTTACTGTCCAGGGGTAACAAAAAGCTGAATTTTACTTTTTCTCGGCTTCAGGATTTATTATGAGAGCATGAATATTTACAAATTCTATTCATTATTCCTAAATTCTAAAATCCTTGAATTGTGTATATTCAACTGAGGATGGGCCTCATAAGTCACCTGGTCCATCGCAGGATCACTGGCTAATTCAAGTTGGAAGGGACCTCAGGAGGTCTCTTTTCCACCACCTGCTCAAAGCCTGCCCTAGGCCATGTTGCTGAGGGCTTTATCCAGTCTAGTCTTGAAAAACACCAAGGACTGGAACTGCGCAGTCTTTCTGAGCAACCTGTTTCACTCTTTGACACTTCTCTTTGCGAAAAAGCTTTTCTTTGCGTACTCACTTGTATCAATCTATACTGGTTCTTTTTTCGCCTGCCACCATGCACCACCATGACAAGCCTGGCTTTGTCTTCTCAATAATCAGCTCACTGGTGAAAAGGTTATTAGGTCCCCCTGAAGGCAGGCTAACAGTGCTCCACGGAGTGTAATTTTTCTAGTGCATAGCCTGACTTGGCTTTACGTATAGCAAGACCTTTATCCTCCACTGCTTCCCAACACAATGTAACTTATCACTGTCAGGAAATTATTACCAATACTCCTCTCATACATTCCTTTCTTGATTCTATCTTCTTACTTTATTTGAAATGAGCATAAATGCTATGATATATTGTTAAGCAGGTTTTTAGTGGAATGGATAAGTGATGTTGGCCAGTAGTTAACAGAACTGTGTCTAAATAGGTGACTGACTATGGTCAGCAGCAGAGCTACCAGATCAAGGAAACTGAACGAGAGACTGAAATTCTGTGTCTAAATCTTGTCTTCTGGCAGTTTTACTCTGATGAATCTCTGTTGACTTCCACTGCATTCCTGTTTCTAGTTCGAGAACTAAAAAAGGTCTTTTATATCCAGCTCCCAATGTTGGGCAGTCCATATGGAATAAAAAGGGATGAACGAACCCCAGCATCGTTTTATTGATGCATCCCAAGTTATCTTAGTTTTCAATTTAATGCAAAGTTTTGTGAGTATCATTTGTAGATGCATTTTAGTTGTGTTAAGTATTTCTAGGTAGGTATTAGGAAAAGAATTAGTGTTTAAAAAAGGGGGGGGGGGAACCCCAACGAACTTGCAGAGTTTGGTAGATGATACAGACAGATGAGAGAACTAGCTTGAACATTTCCAGTGGTGGTAAATGATGCCTTGATGTCCATTCTTTTGATTGTGCTTTTACATTATATTTGACAATATGCTAGATCTGCTTTTTAAGCAATGAGCTGTGGCCTTGATATATCTGCAGTTGTGTTACATTCAGAGCAGACCTTCATATTAATTGGTAGCATAGGGAAAATTCTTTTGTGTGCAATTTTTTTTGCTCACAGGAAGAGTTTAAAAAACAAAACCTCATGTAAAAATTCCACTCTGTACCAAAGAATTTTCCAGGTGCTTATCATCGAAGGGCCAAGACTCTGAGAAAAGAACCTTAGAAGGTTACGAACCCTTGCGGAAGTGGTAACAGTGTACAAAGGACTCAATTCTTGCATATCCTGTTTTCTGTAGTCTTAGGAGAAACTACGTTGTATAGTATTTAAAGCAAAGGAAAATCACATTCTTAATGCATTTATTAAAAATAGCCACTTGGATGTTTTTTAATGATCATTTCGTAGACTGGATATAGGAACATGGCTGAGCATATCAAACAGCAGCCTCCGTGAATGTTTATTAATGAAATCTTGGCGTGGTTTGAAATTGGGTGTACCAAAGGCATATGTACTCTAGTGAGCAGCTGTCTCTGGTGGTGAACTAATCTGATGAGGGAAAAAATTGTGTTAGGGAGAGTCTTTACAATCCAAAATCAAAATCTTTCACCAGCATCAAGAGAACTTTATTGTAACCCAACATTTGGTACTGCAGAGGAGTAACGTTTAAAAATTTTTGAACAACAAGCCTTTAAAAGGCTGAGAAGGAGAGGGAAAAGAAAAAGATGTGAAATGGAAGATTGGAAACAGCAGAGAAAATTATTTAAAGCACTTTGACATCCATGAAAGATTATAAAGACATCCTGAATGTACAATGGGGGGTATGCAAAAGGTGCTGGAAGGAACTTCCGCCAGACTTTCCTTTAATGCCTCTGCAGAATAACAATGAAGTAATTCTTTACAGAATGCCTCTTTCCTGAGTTCTTCAGCTGGCTCAGCCAAAGGTTTTAGGAATGGATTGGTTCCCGTGAGCAGAAATGCCAAACATATCTCTGTTTGGTTACAATATGTTGAATGGGGGACAAAAGGCTTTGGAGTGCCTTGTGCATACCTGCTACTGTAGCCAGTGGTCAGTGTTCCAATCCCGTGTTCTTTGTTACTAGGACAAGAAAAACTGTGCATCTGTATTGTTTTATTACCCATAACCACTGTGAGTTGCCTTTCGTTTTTTAAAAATTAGAAGTTGTTCATAAAGCAAAACCATTTGAAAAATTGTATATACTATATAAATGCAGTCCCTGAGTAATGTGATAGTTTTCATCTACAGTGGAGTAGATTTTGCTTCGTTCATTGCTGCTAGTTTACTTTGCTTGGTTAAAGAAGGCGTCATGAGGTGGTTCAGGACAGTGAAACATTCTTTTCTGCAGCATGCTTATCAGTCACTAAACCCTTTTTGTAAGTGGCTCATCTGTAAAGTAGCATAGCACCTTACCTGCTTTTGCAAAATATTTTGAAAGCACAGTGTAATTTTAAGGAATTCATTGTGTCCCGGTAGATGTGCCCTCCTCATCTTCTGTGATGTAGATCTTAATTTTGTCAGCACTTTCATCTCTTTTGAACACTTTGAAAGATCTCAAACATTCACTTTCTCTTGGCTCACGCTAAATATTAATTGAATACATTGAAATTTGTTGAGGAAGATGATTCAAAATAAGCTTTTGCATTCTACCTAAGCACTTTGAGTTGAATCTTACGGACATTTAGTGTACAATGTACTTACTCCCTGTAAATTTATTTAATTCCATTCCACTGTATTATTATGTTGCTCATATCATATTTCCCATTTTTTTAGAAATAAAAAAACTATCAGGTAATGATATGGGGGTCTCTTACATACTGTTTTGAATCACTGTTTCTCACTGTGTCTATCTTTTGGACAGATACTCAGCCTACTACAAAAAGATGTAAGTTCATTGACTTCAGTGAGGCTGACCCTTTTTACACTGGCTGAAAACCTGTTCTACTCTATCCGCAGTATTGCTCCTTGCATTTGTATAAGTACAAGAAGGTGCAGTATCAGACACTATAGGCAGCAAGCTTAAAAAAAAAAAAAAAATCTTTAAGAACCTGGGAACTGAGAATTGTGTGCTTAAATCCCGTAGATTATGAGGTGAGGTTTAGTCTAAGTCTAAGAACAGGATCGTAGATATTCTGTTGTTCTGTTGTTCTGCTGAACAGATGTTCACTGATAGATGGCCAGCGTGAGATGCTGCAGACACTATGTGCCTCTGGGTTAAAAATATTTGTAATGACAAGTGGAACAAATGTAAAGATCTTTGTGCTGATCACTATGGTAATGCTGACTTGTATTGCCAGACCATTCAAAACTTGTGATCTGCGCTTTAATCATGAAAAGTCAGATGCTGAATCATGGTGCAGTCTACACACCCAAAAGCAGAATTTTGCCTTTAAGCTTTAAAAAAAACTAGCTAGACTAATAGAGTCTTCCAGTATAATTTATCCTGTAATTGCATAGTGATGATAAAACATAAACTAATACTGAAAAATATGTTCCTTTAAATTATTTAATTTTTTACTGGAATAGTGTGAAAGTGTCTTTGGGTACATCATGTACTTTAGAGAATTTGTGTTCTTCTCATAGAAATCTAATGCTTTTCATTTTTCTTAACCATTTTCTGGAAGATAATTTGTGTCTGCACACTTGCGGCTTACAGAGCAAGGCTACCATATACATAGCTCTTCTGGGAGGATGGCTCAGATGCCTACCCTGTGTTTTGTAAGAATCCTTGTGCTCATTCTGCATTTGTTCTGCCAGATGGGCTGCTGCTTCATTTCTTCTGTGCAGCAAGTTTAAAATCTCATCATGTTTATGGTCCTCAGTTGTCATCATTTCTCCCCAGCCAGCCTCATATTAGTGACTTCACTGCTTCTGCCAGTTCCTTAGGTGGAGATGGCTTAAGTGGGTGTAACCAAAATGAAAAATGTAGCTAAATTGAGTGATTCAGAGTAGGATGAGATAATGTGGCAACTGGCACTATTTTAAGCGTTCTCTGTTTTGTTCGTCTGACTTTGAATGTATCAGACACTGAATGAAAATACAATGGTAATTGCGGTCCAGTTTCTCACATACATACTCAGGTTGTAAATCAAAAGATCTGCATTATGGAGATCTGAAATAAAGAAACACAGGCAAACTTGTAACTCTGAACTTATCTTAAATGTATCGGAATGAAGAAAACCAAGCTCGTCTCTGAAATATCAAAAGGGAAAGAGTATGGTTAAATATGGTGTCTTTGAAGTGTTTCCGTTATGCCTTCTTACTATGCTTCTGCTTTCTCTACCCCTAGCTTTCTTTGGAAAGTACCTTAATGAATACAATGGCTCCTACGTGCCTCCTGGTTGGAAAGAATGGGTTGGATTACTTAAAAACTCTCGATTTTACAACTACACACTCTGTAGAAATGGAGTGAAGGAGAAGCATGGATATGACTACTCCAGGGTAGGTCCTATTGGTTTATTTCTATTTTTTTTTAACATTTGGATGTGACTGCAAGAAAGCTGCGCTTTATGGTTTCAGTCTAACTAGAGAATTGTTTTTGTACTTGAAAGCTGCTACATGTAACATTAGCTATAACCCAGTAGTCCCATTGTGTTTGGACTTTTCCTTACCTTCCATTCCGGGAGGGTCATGTTACTGAAAACATTATTAGCAGCAGTGGAAACAAACAAAATGTCCTGAGACTGTGTTATATGTTATGAACCGAAGGTGTGAAAATGAATTTAAATGCTGCATGATAACTATTTCTGTGCTTTGTACTTTAATTATTGTGTGCTGAGTCTGATTGTCATCTATTCCCCTGGTGTAGAACTGACTCCAGTAGAGTTACACAAGCATAAATGAGATAAGAATCCAGTTCCCTCCAGCTAGACCCATCTTTTTATGTTAAGAGAACTTGTTTCACAGCCATCATATGATGGAAAATTCATAATATCTTGGTATATCTTATGATAATTCTGAATGAGTGGAGAATTTAACTATTAAATTTATATCTCCGTGCATTGTTACAGGTGCACATTTCCCAATATCCTTGCAAGGATATTATACCCTGGCTAAACTTACTAAAAAGCTTGATAATCATTGTGAAATGTAGTATTTTTTCCTCATCTAGCACGTTACAGCTCAAACAGTTACCTGTTTGCAGTCAGGAGTATGTTTATTTCAGCCAAAAGTGTTACCTTTCCAAAGAAATCAGCTTTTGTGAGTTCCTAAAATGGCCTGAGTTGTCTCTGAAATATGGTGATAAATAAATTTATCCATAAACTGCTCTAGTTTAAGCAGTATATAACTTATGAAGTTGACTCACTCTGGAGTGATACTAATCTGTAAGGTGTGTTTGCTTAACAGGGATTTGGTTTGCTTTCTCTTATTGAGCACAAGTCCTGCCTTCATATTTGTGTTTCATTAGGAATGTGTTCACAGTCCATTTTTCCTTTAGAAGGTTCATGTCTGTGTCATTTCCCCCTTCCCCTCCCCTGTTTGCTGGTTTTAATTGAATGTACTTTGTGTTGAAAGATAAAACTTAACAGGCATCTAGGGTTTTCTTTTCTATCACCAGCTGCTAAGGGGAAGGGGCAGCTGATGTACAGAATTACTTGTCTTTTATTTCCCTTCTGATCTATGAAGAGTGAGACAGCTAATCTTTACGGCCATGTAGCAAAAATGTTATGATGGAAATATATCTTATGTGAACAATGTCAGGCAAGTGATTTCACAGGGCACTGTTCCCCACTGTACCAAGGAGCCAACACGGAACTTTATGTTCCAGAATCCTCAGCTCTGTTTAGCGTATGCAATACTTGAAAATGTTTAGGTTTTCATTTGGTTTAGTTTTTCTTACCGAGTTTGGTAATAAATAAAAAAAGAAGTCTGATGAAAATATAAATGTTTTGATAATCTTCATATTCTTGCATAATACCCAGCTATGGTAATAAACAGATGATAGTGTGCAGAGCAACAGCACTTGTTGATGTTAACACTGGAGTTCAAATGAATAAACAGAAGCTGAAATACAAGACTACTCTTTCTTTCCTGCCATTGTTGTTGCTGGAAACTTTAATTTTTAGCCCTATCTACTTGACATAGTTAATTTTAATTATGTGTCAGTGGAAAACTAGAAAAAAGCATTACTGATTCTGTCCTGCAAAGTGACTGCTAGGCACTTATCTTCTGAAAATCAAATCTTCACAAATTCTTTCAGATTTTCTAACAAGATATATTCTACTTTGATTTTTTCTTTTTCAGTTTCTGTCAACTTTTTAAGATTAATTTTTAGTTTTGTATGCATTCGCAGAGTCTACTACAGCCTCTACAATCTGGAGCTTTTGAAAAAAAAATAAATCAGTTGAGGGAAATGTTTCTGGTTGGTCCTTTGGCCTGGTAAACACTGGTTTTGCAGTGTTGAATTTGAATGATTTTCACATTGACCAGGTGAAAACCTTCATCTTCAAATGACGTTTGAAAACGATGCTCTTGTAATGGCCAAATCAAAAATTAGTTACACGCTTAAGAAAGTGACCAACCAGCTTAAAGAACAGGCACATTGTGGATAAATATCACTGCATTTTTGAGAGCACTCCAGTATTCTCTCTCGGGTATTGAAAGTATGTTCAGAAGTCAGTTTTGCTTTGATCTGGCTTATACATTCTCCCTTCCCCTGCATATGCTTATGAATGGAGGTCCTTCAGCTAACTTTGATGGAATTATGCCTATTTACACCTGCTTACGTGAGTGGAAGTATCATATCAGTAACAGTCATAATCACGGCAGTTTCATAACGTACACGCCTCATGTTGGGACCAATGTATAAAATTATAAATGGAGACTTTGCCAGCCTTGTTATGGGATACACAGGAAATAACTTGGGGAAAGCAAATACAGTCAATGAAAAAGGCTTCCTTTGATGCACGAGAAGCCACCGTCTTAGACCGAGGGTATTGGCAGTGGTAAAGAGGAGTAAGTGTCTGAACCACAGACAGAAAGCTGTACTTAAAAGGAGATGCAGTCCAGTGGGTACCACACCTTGTACTTGTTCACTTGACCAGAGGCAGATGTTATGTCTGATTTTTACATTCAGCTGTGACATGACAGTTATTATTTTGTTTTTTAAAGGCGCAGTTTTGTATCCTGCTCATGTTTGAGGGTTATTTATTTTTGCAGCATTTCTTGTGATGCAGCCTAAGAGAGAACATGGCTTGTCATTAACAATACTGTCTTCAATCCATATAACCCCAGCAGATTATCAGAAGAATGATAATGATACTTCTTAGAAAATGGAAAGATAGTTGATAACTTCCAAAGGAAGTATTCTAAATTCTCAGCAATTTATTTGATAGGCTATAACTCTATCAGATTGTCTCTGTGTCTGAATATTGAATGACATTTTTGGTCCAGTTAGCTCAGCATCTTCTAGCTTGAGTGACTTCTGGTTCAGAGAGAGGTTGAGAAAAATGAACAAAAAGGTCAGACTATACACCTTGAAGATATTGACATCAAAAAGCAAAGAAATTGACCTGTAATCTTCTAATTTTTTTATTGGTATCTGGTCATTGTATTTAGTATTGTGATCTTCATAATGTAATTACACACTCTGGGAAGAGAGAGTCCCGTTTGTTCTTCTTTAATGTCATTCATTTCTGAGAGGAAGTTGTTGCTTTTCATATTTCTAGGCAGTGAAGAAAGAACGATGTGGTTTCAGTTTTTGAAGTTTTAATATCTGTAACTTACTCCCTCCTCCTCCCGTTCTGAGTGAAGTAGCTTCTTTTTCCCTGTTTCTTGTGATACCTCAGACCTCCCCTTCCCATCTCACCCCCCAGCTTGAAATTATTTTTCAAGTATCTCATTATACTTTTACTTCTACTTGCAGGATTATCTAACTGATCTGATTACCAATGACAGTATTACCTTCTTCAGAATCTCAAAGAAGATGTATCCTCACAGGCCTGTACTGATGGTTATAAGCCATGCTGCTCCTCACGGCCCTGAAGACTCAGCCCCTCAGTACTCACATCTCTTTCCTAATGCCTCACAGCACATGTAAGGAAAGATAAAACCCTTTCATTTCCAGGTTCAGGAGCATAGAAGTCCTGGGTGCCTCTGGGGGAACAATGTTTGCATAGTTTGCCACAAATACATAAGAAGAGTTTCAAGATTTTTTTTTTTTTACCTCTTCAGACTAGTTCAAGTATCTTGAGAATGACTACTGCATGTAGAGCTCAGAATTGTAGCTCACTGAGATAAATGGAAAGATTAATGTTGAATTCATTAGACATTGTTACAACCTATTTGGGAAGTGAAGCACTGTTTTACTTTGAGCAAGGGGATCAAAATCTGGTTCTTGGGCTGTAATTTCTTCAGGGGAAGAAACTCTATCGCCCTGTCCTTATGTATAAACTATATTATTTTATGAGTATTATCAAAATTCATGTAGTGTGCAGTACTTATTACTCCTGTTTCATATATGGAAAGAAAGGAAGTACAGGCCTGCAGCACCAAATTAGATAAGCTATTTCCGAATGAGCTGGTGTGTCTGTACATGACCCAGTACAATGTCTTGAACAGGTCCCAAAAGCAGTATCACCCGGTTCCTGAGTTAACATGTTCATAAGCTCCATGATGAGATGGTTCTTGTTTATAGCACAGAGACATTTTACAGGTACAGCTCTGTAATGTTCCATTACAGGCATCTCCTCGCATGCTGATAAAATGAATGGTTCTCCCAAATCACCTTTTGGCACAACTGAAAACATTCCAATATTTTTCTAATTACTGGCTACATGCCTTCATTGATGTTCAACATCTCTAACTCTCTTCCTATGTGCTGGTTTGGGTTTGGGGTTTTTTGTTTTTTTTTGGTTTTTTTTTGTTGTTTGTTTTGTTTTTGTGTAGTTTGGTTTTTTTTTTAGGGGAATTCTGTTTTATTTTGGATTTCTGAAGGAACTGGGAAGTGATGGAAATATTAATCAATTTGCTAGCCAAAGCTGCTCAAGACTAGTCCAAAGTCCAGTGAAATCCATTTCAGCTTTTCCACTTTATTTAAAATAGAGTCTGAGAGAAAAAGCTTCCTTTGTTCTATTGTCTAGGTATTGTGTAACTTAGAATTATATATTTCATTATTTTGTGCTGTGCTACCAAAGAGAATCAGTGTCCTAGATCTACAGCAATGCAGTGTTTCGTGTTTGTTTGCCATCTTATGCTCATTTATTTTCTTTGAAATGAAAATTACAGAAATGCCAAATGAGCAACTTCTTATAGCTTACACCCAGTATTGACCTCAGTCTTACTTAGAAGTTCCTCTGGAAGGCATTTGTATCTCAGAGATGATAATCATTTTTCAAGCAACATCCTGTAGCAATTTAATTACGCTAGTGGAATGAAAAGGAGTAGAAGGATTTGAGGAAGGCCAGCAATGAAAAATATAAACTACATCTATTTTTTTCTTTTTCGCATACTTTAATTCTTTTTTTCACGCAAACTAGGTTTATCTTCCTGATTATAAAGTAGTTACACAACTCTGTTTTTATTTGTAGGTGACTTTTCTCACAATGGTAATAATTATACAGGAATTGTCACTTCATGGAAACAAGTTTTGTTTGTAAAGAAACAAATTATCTTAGCAGATTAAGGAACTGTGTTTTTCTTTTGGATATGAACATAAAATAGGATTTTAAGTGCATCTTGTGCAAAGAAACTGTCAATCTTATTCTAAACAATTTTCCCAGCACTATGTAATAGTAATCTGTAAGGGTTTTCGCTGCCCGGGGTTTGAGATTAAATGTAAAAATGCAGAAAGTGCATCATTTCCTCACTGTATGTACAAATTCGTTCTCTGCTTTCCATTTTTTCCCTTGTTCCCACATTCCAGGGAATCCCTTAGTGACAGATAAATCTGTCAATGATAAAGTGCTGTAGGCAGTTCTCACTGTTTTGTTGTCATGTGGATATGGTAGGGAAGGATCAGAACACAGGTAGAACACCTCTTATGAATTGCCCGAAAGCAGTAAGCAATACCCTGAACAAAGTCTGCCGAGCCACAGAGTCAGAGGGCAGCACACCATGGGGCACATCTCTGTACCTCTTCTTGTGGCAGCACTGACAAAGTCTGCAGGTGAATTCTTGAGCTACAGCCACAAAGCAAAGTGAAGGGGTGACTATAATGCTTACACTGGTTGATGTATGTACTGCATTGTGTAGTATTGCTGGTAATAGCTAAAAGTTAGTGATATGGATTTTAGCATAGACTGACAATCAGAGTACCTCTTTGCTGGGGAACTCTGGTGCGTGCTTCTATTGCTAATTTATGCTGCTGTTCTCTTGCTTCTATTATTACATGTACTCGCTGGTATGGCCATTCCACCCTATACTGCAGTTTCTCTCCATCTCGTTCTGTAGAGCTCCTTACCATATGCATCTGCAGTCTTTTCTTGTTTGAAAATTATTCACATCAATGAGCATTCACATAGCAAACCCCTAGGCTGTGTGGCTGTTTTTCCTTTTTTTACTGCCTATACTGATAGATGTAGAGAATGCAACAGCTGGGCAGTTTAACAGCGGTCAGAAATGTTATTTCTATAGAGGGTACATTTTACCACCCATCTTTTCCAAGGTCAAATGCAATCAGACTAGGACTTATCTTCTGATTACATTTGAAGAGGTTATCTTAACCAACTTCTAGGAATGTTATATTTGTGTATTTTTCCCATAAGACAGACAAATCTGTTAAGTGTAAGAGGGTTACATTTGTAGTAATCAAAGAAAATCACGGGCTTTGGTTGGATTAAACAGCGGGAGGTTTCAAATCAGCCAGGAAATCACAAAGTAAGCTGAAAAGGAGTTTGCCAAGCATTTTTGATTCATTCTGGGCATCACATAGCAACAGTTTCCATAACTGTCAGCATTTTCAAAGGAGCAATGTCATTATTCCAGCCACAATAACATTCTGAAATTCAAGAGGCTATTAACAATACAGAGAGAATAACCACCAGCCCTTTCCTCCCTATATGAAGAAGCCTCCATTTGCCACCTACGCACATTTTTCAGATAGCATCTAACAGAGGCTTTCGGCATAGAACGTTTCACTGTCAGATTAGTAATTTCATGTTTATATTAAAACTCTTAAGACTACCTGTCATATTCAAAGAGGCATTAGATACCCAGTATTTTGAGGAGAAGTTTCAACTTATATTACTATTGTTTATCTTAATAACTTACCCTGCTGCATATACAAAACCAACAGTAGATATTTGCCAAATAGGAGCTGAATTTATCAGGAAATTGTGTGTTGGGAAGACGAAAATAACTGAATATCTGCTATTTTTTCCTGTGTTAGTGTCACCCTCTTGGCTTGCACATTTGCATAGAGTTTGTTGCTTTGAATTAAAAAAGGAAGCATCAACAAATCACTTAGGAAATGTAATTTTTAGTATTTTAGACTCTGCAGTTGATGTGTTTGAGCCAGGGTATGAAAAAATTGACAAAGGTGGTTCTCAATCTTAAGTAGTAACAAATTTTTTAGGAATAGATATAGTAGGTAAAAATAATATTTCTTGCAAATGTAACCTATAATACAGCTTTCTAATGAGTTGGACATGATGCAGAGACTCAACATCATGGTAATGATATATCAAAATAAATCTTTTCTTTAGATGCCGCTCACCTACAGCAATATAATTATGCACAGAAAAGCAATCTCTGGAACTGCCAACAACATGAAATTATGGACAATAAGTAATATTTTTCCTCATCACTTTAATGGTGTCCCAGGATTATGAGAACTTGGAGGGGCAGCACGATTCCAGGAGGACATTGAATCCAGCTCTTGGGATTTTGCAGGGATTTTAATTAAAGTTTCTGGTTATCACAAAGGAGTTGGTGGCTGGAAAGTGTCTGCAGAATATAGTCCTATTTCCCCTCACCCCTGCTTTTCTTGGCAGATCTTTAAAATCCGGCCATGTATCCACTTTTACTTGCCATGAGCTCACGTGCAGTTTGATCCACTAGGTAGGGTGCCTGTGCTCCTCTAGGTACATGAGTGTGAAAGTATTTAAGTAGCCAGTCATGTTGAATTCAAAAAAGCCATTGAAAAACATAGTGGAACCTTTTCAGCAAGTTCTATAGTTATTATTAAACACCTTGCACAAGCCATAATATTTGGTGCTAATGTGGACAGAGTGAAAGCAAAGCAATTATATGACTAGGAACTCTATAGTACATGCTTCATCCATGTCGTACTTGTGGAGTTAGACTTCTGTGGCTAGTCTCTTGGCCTTGAAATGTATCTGTGTTAGTCTGAATACACTGCAAAAACAATGTATAGTTACTCTTTTAATAGATTTTATTCCCCACAGAGTTCTTTTAATTCTCCTATCTTTCATATAGAACATAAAAGTATAAGACTTTTCCAAAGTAAATCTAATATTTTCTTGCGCACCTCAGGAAGTCCTGTAGCGTTGATCAAATAGAAATTATTGGTAGACATTACTATGACTATACACTGCTAAAACATTCTGGTTTTCTCTCTGTTCCTTAGCACTCCCAGTTATAACTATGCTCCAAACCCAGACAAGCACTGGATAATGAGGTATACAGGTCCCATGAAACCTATACACATGGAGTTCACTAACATGCTACAGAGAAAGCGCCTTCAGACACTCATGTCTGTGGATGACTCCATGGAGATGGTAAGATTAGTAGTCACTTTTTTGGCTAAACAGGTGCTTGTTTCTTGAGTTAAGATCCAAGCTGTGCTGTATATGAAGATAAAGGGGAAGGAAGGAGGAGGAGGAGGATGACTGCATCAGTTTTTTAATAGTGTAATCCTCTCACCTCTGAGCGTTTTGTGTCTCTATTCAATGTGTAAGGATCCTCATCTCCTAAAGACAGGTACTGTGAGTTGGGTGGTGTGAGCGAGCTGATTTGTTGCCACAGAGCGACTGCTGATTAAAGGGAAGAGGGAGGGATCACCTGCAAAAACGTACTTCATAAGTTCTAAAATGTATCATCTGATAGTGAAAAGTCATCCTACAAACTGTTGGAAATAACTGCCTAACTGTGGGCCTGTTTTGATCCTGTAACACTGAGTTTCTGAGAGAAGAACAACAACAGCAGCAAAAAGTGATGCTACAAGAGTCCTAACTGAAATGATCACATGGTAAACCATGCCCAGGATGTTAAATGTTAGAAGTAAATGAATATATAGGTAGATTTCTTTTTAATTAAGTCTGCATTATATAGTAATGAAATCTGTTAGTGCAAGCTGGGTGTCTTGAACAGAAATGTCTGAATTAGCTAAAAGCTACTCTGAAAAAGAATGGGTTTCCAGTTTTAAGAAGGCGGATTTAAAGGTGTTGCAATTTACTGCTTATCTCTTGGCATTCTTATTCAAAAAAGGTAGAACATAAAATAAGCGAAGTCCTGTAAGGCAAAGATGAGATTATCTGGATGACATTGCATCAACTTGCTAGTAATGTGTTATAATTACTGATTCAGGCAAGTATGAGCTCTACTTCATATTAATGAACCTGTTTAGATGGATCAGATACCAGCATTAGGGGAGATCAGCTATTTTACTACACTATTTTGATTTTCTTTTTAGTAAAATGGTTTCACTTTGGGTGATTCACTGCAGGCAAAATCCGTTGGGTTGTCTTTTAGTTGTAATTGCCAAGTTAGCCTGATCTTTTCTAGTTAATTATATGCATCTAACAGTCTTTCAAAATGTCAAAAAAAAAAATCCAAACCCACAAACAAACAAAACAACCCCAAAAGGAACCAAATAAAACCCCAAACCAAAACAACAACAACAACAGAGTTTGTTTTCTTCCATGCTGATGTGTTCTGCATGTGTGAGGCACTACTTTGGTGGTGCGCCACCGCTTTCGTACCTTTGCAAGTGAAAATACCACATAAAAATTGATCTTTGGTGCTCAAGTTGGTACATTTCACATAAAGATTCTCAAGTAAATCCATAGAAGCAACCACGGATAGAGTTAAAGCTCCTCTTAATTTTCAATGTTAGTTCTCCAGCTAGTGAGAGAGTATGACTGAGTGATATTTATCTGGAAGAGATTTTGCAAATATTCTGCATAATGGGGACTCATTTGTCTGAAGGCAAGATCGTTGAGTGTTGCTTAAATAAGTGTGAGATTCAAAATGCTGTCATTTCATTAAAATTGTTTGCTGCAGGAAAAAGATAAAGGTGGAGAGAAAATTTCAAAAATGTTTATCACCTTGAAACTTTTCTCTGTTACTGTATGTATTTAGTACTATCTTGACAGTTCTCATGCAAAATACTGAACCCAAACACTTTTGAAAATGTGTTTACCTTAAAATAGAAAACAGAAGTTTGCCTTGTAATAGCCACAATATTCAGTTAATAAAATTATTATGTGATTATGGATTATTCAGAATGATTCATTGTGATATCTCAGTGCCATCCTGAACTGTTGTTATTTATTTGTATATTAGACAGCGGCAGAAAATGGTATCCAATATTCTACATGTAGTACTACTCAGTGGAATGAATTTCATACTGTTTTGCTTTTTTTCAGATTTATAATACGTTGGTTGAAACAGGTGAACTGGACAATACATATATAATATACACAGCAGACCACGGTTATCATATTGGTCAGTTTGGGCTGGTGAAAGGAAAGTCCATGCCATACGAGTTTGATATCAGAGTTCCGTTCTATGTCCGAGGTCCAAATGTGGAGGCTGGGGCCTTGTAAGTTCTTGGCTATTGTGTGTGTGTGTATGTGTATGTAATGACTGGAAGAATCCTTTATGTTCACATCTCTAGTCTTACTGACCTGGCATCCAAATAGAGGCACAAAGTTCTGCCCATCCTGACTGACTTCCTGCTCATCTTTGGCAGAAAGCAGAACTGATAGCAGGTGCTGACACAACATAGTCAAGGTTTTATGCCGTTTGCCTTTTGCGTAAGTGTGCAGCGCAAGCCACTACGCTCTTGTGGATGTAGTTGAAAAAACCACTTTCAAATGTGTCCAATCTAGGAAACGCTTATTTGCTGCCTTTTGAGGGATGCAAATAATACACATAACTACGCCATTTTCAAGGTAAAAATATATTGCATAATGTTCACTGCCACAGTAGATAATTATTGCTGAACATTTAAGTGGAGTCACTTGTTTCAGTTTATGAAGAAGAATGTACATAATAGTTCATATATTATCATCCACAAAAGATTCTTTTTGGTTCATCCTTTGAGATTACATGGTTAGGGCTGTTTGTCGGATGCACGCAAGCATGCAGAATATGACTGTTAATTAAAATGGTAGCTTTGATCAGCTAAGAAATTATGTAAATACACTTTCTAAGCAATTATTTCAATAGCAAATATTTGCACTTAAGTAATGATTTTGGACAGAGTGCCATAATTTACTGTCTTTTATTTATATCAGTGTGCATGTTTTAGCATAATTAACACACACGAAGTCTTCCACGCACAGGTTTTTTTCTTTACTGCAGAGGAACAGATCTAGTGTGTAATATGGTAGCAAATAGTTATTAAGAAATCTCATTCCATTTGCTGGTTAAATTCAGTGATTCACATTATCAGTAGGCACAAAAACGTTAAATTCTGTAGATATTGCACTATGCGTCTAATCTATTTACAGCAGTTATGCATGTGAAATAAACAATATTACTTCTCTAAAGAGCAGGGGAGGGATTCCTCAGGTGGAATTAAACATATTACCTCAGCACCAAAAGAAGTTTGCCTGCAGCAGCACAGAATCTCAAGTGAGCTGGATTAGCCTTCTAAGAACATGCTCTCTTTCCCTTTGACTGCAGTTTTTGGTCTTCCTGGAGAGGCAATGCTAATATGGCCCAAGTAGACTGAGCTAGTTTTTCTGCAACACGCAATGCTAGAGACCAGCCACCTCGTATCTGCTCTAGTTCAAGGATATTTACACCCAGACATACGTAAAAGCTGTGAAACCTTCCCACTCCATTTTATTTTTCAGTGCGTTCTGAAGATGAAAAAATATTTCTGTTAGAATCAGAGGAGTCAGCCTGACAGAGTCTACCAGAACAGAGCCCATCACAGTACAACAAATAGGAAGAACAGGATAAAATACCTTGGAGGGGGAATGTATCAGATAATAAATTGATCCTCCCTTTCAGCCTGATTTTCTTTAAATGGCAGAACTTCCATCATCCATGTTTTGTTTGAACCTCATGTTTTTCCTGCAGAGTAATTGTCATGACTCCCTTTTGATACCAGCGAAGATTTAATAGCAGTCACTGTAGCAAGTCATTACTAAGCTCTCATTTCTATTACCAAATATGCTACACCACAATTACTAGTAATTAAAATCAAATTAGGTACATCAATTTAATTCATCATCCATGCTCTTGTCAGTGCCTGTTTGCTCGCTTGCTCAAAAATGTAGTAATTTTTAAATGGTGTCTCATTAATTAGTGTGAATTTAGCAGCTTTCTTCTGTCCTGTATTTTGAGCTAGAATTCTGCACTGACATGTACAGCCGCCCATCTGGTCCCATCCTTCCTTTGTGCCTGCAAATCGTGGCACAGTGCTTCTTTATGTTCAGTGCTGTAGAAGACTGTCGGTATAGCAGTATGCTCACTTTCTTTTTTTCCCCACTTCTAAGAAATTTAGTGCCTTCCTTGATATTTTTTTTTTGAAAGAAATAAGGAAAAGAAATGGTACACAGCTACTTAACAGTATGTCTATATGTAATATTGTGAGTAATTACACAACACTGTCATAGACATATTGGAAATGAGTTCAATTTATGTTGAACCTTACAAAAACACTTCTGCAAAACCAGACCCATAGTAAAACCAAGTCACGTGTTAGAAATTTGGGCATTCATTTAGCTGCTGAGTGCTGGGCTCTGCAACTAGATGCTCTGATGTGTGAACTCACTCATATTTAGCTGTGGTAGTTCAAGGGATTTGGGGATAGGAGCTGTCTGTGCTACTCGGGAGTTGATGCCAATGTTTTAACCAAATTTGAAATCAGTTTGAGTTTAAATATTGTCCTGTTAACTGTGGTGGCCGAGGACCCTATGCCATACTCTACTAAGTAACAGGGCATGCCTGTTTGCAGAATGGATAACTGTACAGTTGGGAAGACTGATATTATTTCAATTAAAGCTGTGCTTTTATTTTCTCTTTTTTTTTTTTCTTCCCCCTCCATAGCTGCTTCCGCTCTGCTTTTTCTTTCATGATCCCTTTCCTTTTACTGTCTCACACTCTACATTAACAACAACTTTTAGTTATTTACTGTAGCGTCTAGCAATATATTCCTGCTCATATTCTCTTCAGAGCATGCTTGCTGTGATATGAGCTGAGGTACTTATTTCTATACCATATTTTGAAACAGACTACTTTTTAAGAAAGTCATCAGAGTATTTGGAAGACACTTTGATTCTCTAAGACACTCAAGGAGTTTTTCCAATGCCTTCTCATGTTTTGAAAGACTTTTGAACCCTGTTTTGCAACTCACTTTGCCTTATGAACTACTTTATTTTCTCAAAAATGCGCTGTGCTAAAGTATTAAATCTTCATATGAATCCCCCTTGAGGTTATGCAACTTCCCTATATTTTACATTTTAATCCCTTCATGGAAAGGAATGGGATTGTGTCCTCTTTTCTTCTTTGCAGATGTCACAAAATAAGCCTTTTCAGATCCATGGTCACTGTGGAAGAGCTGGAGTTGCTTGGTATCATTGCATAGATTTTAAACCAGGTTCTTGTGTATGTTTTTTCAGGAATCCTCACATTGTGTTGAATATTGATCTCGCACCTACAATTCTAGATATTGCTGGATTGGATATTCCATCTGATATGGATGGTAAATCAATTCTAAAGCTTCTAGATTCTGAGAGACCGGTGAATAGGTAAGAAATGGAAATGTGAGTGTAAACATGGATGTGTTTGTACAGGAGACTGAACAAGTATTCAGCAATGTGCACCAAATTCAAATGAAAATATAATAAAGTTGCTATCTATATGAGTACAGTGTTCACTGGAAAATCTAAAGACCTTTTTGACAATATATGACTGAGTTCAGTTATTTATTTGCATTTTGTCGAGTTCATATACTAGCTATATGGCATATGTGGTAGCTGGGTATACTAAATGTAATCTGTGTAGCAGTGAGAGGGCCACACGTGAAGGTCTTTAGCCATATGAGTTACAGATTTTAAATGTCTGGCATCATTTGTAGCAAAGCATTTCATACTGAATAAATTGTAGAATAATTGAGTTGAAAGAATTGGTTGTGTATTAGACTATAATATATAGACAGGCTAGCACTCAGAATTGCGCAGTTATTATTTGAGACCTTCCATCAATACTTTCATTGGAAAAAGACTGAGGAAGGGAATTAGACTGGATGCTTGCTAGAGAAACTCAGCAGAAAAAGGGAAGAAGGAGATTTGCTTTACAAGTAGTTGGGTGGAGGGAGAGGGGGAAAGAGCAGCTGCTTTAGAATAGGATACTTTGGGGGTAGTGTGCAGGTTAAGAGCCCAAACTGGAGTGAGGAAATCCTGATTTAATTTGCGATCCTTTGTGATCAAGGACAATTCGATTAATCCCCTGTGCCTTAAACATGATTATGTTGGAATGGTTGTACTGTGTGAATCTGTTGTGGATTTTGTCCCTGTGAAAACAAATCTACCCTGTGTTTGTTCATGGTTTGCACTAGAGAAGCATATGTGCCTGCTTCATAAATCTGGATGTCCCCTTGTGCAGTTATATGTAATGTTTCTCATCTGAATTGGGGGTGGGAGAGAAAACTGGGGCATGACTTGATTACTGGTTTTGTGGGAATTGCTTCTTCCTCTCCTTGTTTCCTCCTAGGTTCCATTTAAAGAAAAAGATGAAGGTGTGGAGAGACTCGTTCCTGGTAGAAAGAGGGTAAGGAAAGCGTTAATCACAAAGCCCAGTCTTTTTAAATAGAAGGATACTGAATAGCTAAAGCCAAAGCAGCACTCCGCCACAGACCTAAAGCCATTTAGCTGTGCCAGCAGGGACAGGGCTGCAGTATGCCTAATGGCAGTGATTGTGTGATAGGAGGGAATGTATGGCCTTTGCCTACAGCCTGCATAAATGTGCTGTTGGGGTGGGGGAAGGGGAGTTTTACTTGGATTGAAAGATGGAAAGGCATCCCGTTTTTCTTTCAGCTGCTGCCCGACCCTCCTGCTTGTATCATGGGAGTATGAATAAGGCTATTCCTCTCCGCGCGTTCATCTGCTGGCCACTCCCTCTGTGCCTCTGCCTTAATACGTAACACGGGGCGTGAAGGGTTTGCAAAGTGCAGCCCTGTAGAGTGAGGAGGATATGGTCTCTTTACATCGACTGTTGTTACTGCCTGCCAGTCAGACTTGAAACACACTGTCTTGGTTTTGTATGTTTTTGTACACTCCCTGAGAGCATGATACGAGTAACTTCTGTGTCATCAGAGGTAATAAGTGTTAGTTTCTACTGGACTGTTAAGTTTTGGCCACCAGCGATGCTATGGGCTTGGCAGATAACCTTCTCTGAGCCTTTTCAGCAAACTGTATGTGTATCTTGGAATTAATGCAAAAAAAAAAAAGTCATCTTTCCCCCCCCCCAGTAAACTGCTGCATAAGAGGGAGAACGAGAAGGTAGATGCCCAAGAAGAAAACTTTCTACCCAAATACCAGCGTGTGAAAGACCTCTGTCAGCGAGCTGAGTACCAAACAGCTTGTGAACAGCTTGGCCAGGTAAGGCGTCGTACCCCTGACTGAAAGTAAGCGGTTGTAGTAGGGCTCAGCTTTACGCCTTAACTGTGACAACGTCCTTCACCTTGTCATCAGTGCCACCTTATAAATCAAGTGCTTGTTCTGTGGCCTTTGCTCAAAACTGTATTACAGCATTTATGAGCTTGACTGTTAGTCAGGAAATTGCTGATTCAAGTGCCTCCGTATTGATTCCTGGCTACTGTTAAGGGAACTGCCTATGCTTTTTTAACATTTTATTCCGCAAATAGAATGTGGTTGGGATTCGTTAGTATTGAGAAGCTACAATGAACCTAACAGATCAGCCTCCTCCAAATACATATAGCTCCCTTTGCTTTGAATTCTTAATTTAACTCATTTTGTTGTTATTGTTTGGAATTACATATAATAATGGGAAACTAACATTCTGTGAGTGCAATATATCCCCCTCTTAACAAAAATATACTGTGAAAACACACATGCAACTGTGACTGCAGGCAGTCTGTGTATGGGCACAAAGCTCATGGATTGTGTGTCATTTCTCCTCTTGTTACCTAACTGATAACAAATATGAAAATATGCTCACTTTGGATCCAAGTTCTGCAGAAGAAATCCAGGGGAAAAAAATGAGGGTAGTTTCAATACATGGTCTCAGCACAGAGGAAGGTTTTGCAAATTTACCACGGCAGTGCAAAGACGTAGCAAAGCTATCTCCAGCAGCTCCACACTTGGGGAGATTTCTCCACTCTTTGGGGGATTCTCATCCTCTGGAAAGATGGGAAAATTGACTCTGTGCCATTGCTTTCTCATCCAGGTACCGGTCAGAGTACCCCCTTCCAGTGACTGTAATGCGTTCTGCCTGTGGGCATGTGGACAAAGGGGTGAAGGTAGATGGGTCCATATGCTGATGTGTCTGTTATTAGACTGGCATTACCTCACATCCTGGCAGCTCAGAGGGCTGTCGGAATAAGTCAGTCTGTGGACTGTAACCGTTCTTTCAGACATGATCTGAATGACTTACCAAGGCTATAGCCAGTAATGGGCTACTCAGGCTACAGTAGTTCGTTTTCTACTGTCGGAGGCCAGACTCCCTGCTTCTGGCTCTACCGATCATGTAGTTCAGTGCACCTGTGAAATGAGTCCATTGTTCCTTAGGTGTTTGGATCCAATTTATACGTATAAGCATTTTCCAGATGCTCTTTTCCTCCTGTGGCTTCTTTGTCAGATTTAGTATACAGAGAGATTATAACGTCCTGTTCTTCCTGAAAATACTGAGCTGCAGTAGTTTATTGTCATCAGATGTCTTGAGCTGAAATTTTAGATGGGAGGGAGCAAGCCATTGTTTTTTGAATTTGCAATGTTCTTTGAGAAACTGGGGGAAAAGTCATTGTTTCTGCTACAACGTCCGTAAGTAGTTTAGGGAAATACAGCTTTTCTTTTTCCATCAGTATTTTCCCTTTGAGAGATGTTTCAACTTCTTCCTTTTGTCTTCATCCTTCCAATTATTTTGAACATTATTGTAAGAACAGAGGGGAAGAGAGACTTTCCAAGTCCATGTTGTCACTGAAGCTGTCTCTTTGCATAAGGTAACTTAGCTACATTCAGGCTTTCTTACTCTAATTACCACATGTCTCGGTTATGGAAGAAAGGGAGAAGGCCCTGTATTGTCTACACACATTTACAGGCTTATGTTTTCTTCCATGGATAATAAAATATCTTTGACATCTGTAAGAAGTGGGCATAAAATGTCAACTCCATATTCAGAATTGCCAATAAATTCTGAAGTGAAGGTGTGCTAATAAGAAATGCGTGTGCTGCATCCTCATTGTCAGGAGACAGAGAGGAGAAGAATTGTTTTGAGCAGTTCAGTCAGATGTAATTGGAAGTGATAGGATGAAATTGAGCAAAAAAGAAATTTAAGTTGGACATCAGGAAAAATTGCCTAACAATCAAGTCAATTAGAGTCTGGGAAGGGCTCTCAAGGGATTCTCAGTCCATCTAACCCCTGCTTTAGAGAATATGTCCTAGTAGTCTGTCTAGACAGCAGGAAGAGTGGGAGATGAATGTGCTTATTTGAGGATAAATTGTGTCTAAATATGGGTGCACCCAAAAGTCTTTTCAGAGTGAAGCAAGACTAACTTCTCAAATGACAAATGGGTGTTGTCTCTTTGCTGTTGCTGTTCACAGCTCTGCATAGTAAGTAGAATGAGCCCAAATGAATAACATACCGCTGCCTTGGGGGAGTTCATGGTATACCGATACACTGGGTATTTAGCAGATGTCTCCTGATCCTGCAGGAGACTTTGTTATTGTGCATTTAACAGTATCTGGAGTGGTTAGTGCAAAAGGTGAGTTTTTGCATCCTGATGCAAAGATGAAGAGAAGTCTGGGTCAGAATTTAGGTGAAAGCTCGCTAAAGTCATTGGGACTCTTTCTTTTGACTCAAACAAGTTTTGGGGACCTGCTATTCCACACACAGAGAAGTCTGAGCAGTGCCAGGGAATCTGAAGTGTGAGCAGGAGGCAAGAAGGACAAATGGAGGACAAACACTAAGAAGGGGAGTGAATGAGAAGAAACAAGGACAGAGCTTAGGGTACAGGAGAGGTAAAGAAAGCTTTGAATTGTGAGATGGGGAATTTGAAATTCTGCTTTGTGAGCGTGCAAGTTCTATCACCACAAAATGCTCTTCCTTTGCAAATCTCTGTCACCCTCCTTGACCTATAATCGTTTTGATAAGAGAGCACCGGGATCATGGAGATGAGGCTATTCACACGGTTTAAAACCTTGATTCAGAGTCCATTATGTGGGGTTTTTTTGGCAACACTAATATATGTAAATTCTTCTGAGTGCAGTGGGGAATCTGTGTGTTGCCATGTTTTCTTTTTCAGTTAGTAGGGTTTGGTCTGTGTTAGTTATTTGCATCCAACAAAGGGTGACTGTAGGCTCAGATGAAAGAGCAGCTCAGCATTTATATTCAAGGATTTAAGAGATGAGCTCTTTCTTCCCACATGAAATAAAAAACATTTATCCTAGTACCTAATGGCTTCCACACAAATTTTTTCTCTTCAGTGTAGTTCGGCCTTTCATTCTAAACTAGCTGTTAAGTGGAAGCTGACCCACTTTTATCTGGCGGCCTGCATTAATGTGCTTTTGTGGAAGCCAATTATGATATCAGCATTGCTCTGTAGAGTATTCCCAGCAACTCCACAGTATCATAACAACAGCTGCACAAAATCTCCCTCTAAGTCATTTGCCAACTTTGCGCACATTTGCTAAACATGCAATACCTGCAGCACTGCTGATTGCTATAGGGAATCTATACTGCACATGCGGAAAAAAAAAAATTTAAAGTATTAGTTTTTTCTTTAGCAGGACCTAGTATAGTACAACAATATTGCTAACTTGTAAAGAAGAATAGTTTTCTGAATTCACATTATTTCCTTTTCAAATCCTTTTTATTTTCAAAGCTCTACTAATGTGCAAATCTGATAGAAGTAGAATTTGCCTTTAAATAGCATTAAAAAATATTATTTTATATGACAGTTTTCACCAAGAGAACATTAAAAATGCAAAAATTAGCACTTTGTTTCCTTCAGATGTTCTGCAAATGAAAGGTCTGATAGTGTCTTCCCTCTGATTGCTTTGTGCTGTACCAGGATCATGAAGGGATATTCTTTTTTGCTAACTGGCATAACTAGAAGTATGTCACTTACTCGACTGGTCCCCCCAGTTATCTGACACAGCATGGCATAGCAGTAATGAAAACTATTCTGATCAATGTGTGCTTTCCTACAGCAGTTCATAAGCAGTACCTCTAGATCATATTCCTGCCACCATAATCATCATTAGCCATTGCCTAGTGCCAAGGGTGGAGCAGTAGAAAGAATTCCTTATGTTTTCTCCCTTTCCTGACGGCACTGTAGCTTGAACTCACGTTAGCCTGACCTAGGAAACTAAGTCAGGTTTTGTAAGGACTTTCTTTAAAAACTGGGAAGAAAGTTTTTGATCTATGTGTCTTTTGTGGTTGTCTGGATCTTTTGTACCTAGTAACCTGAGGTTACTAAAAAATTTTGGTTCTGTTGATAAGTGAAGCCTATCGAGCCAGCTAGAATCCAGATAATTTTAATAGCTCACTAGGCAGATCTTTGGACTTCCTGAGATCCAGTGTGAGTTGCACATGCTCAGCAGCTTTCAGGATCCGTTTCTTAATCTGTGATTGCAACAAGAAATGACTTGTTGATAACTTCATACATTAAAAATTTTATTAGTCCTCAAACTGATAACATTAGGAGGCAACAAACCATGAAAATTAAAATCGTGATGATTTATTAAGGGCTGTTATTGAAGGATTGTGTTCCTTATCAAGAATTATAATTAACAAAACTCCTTTAGCCAGAAATAGCCTATAATGATTTCCAGAGGCTATTTTACATACGGGTTGTTTTGCTTGTTGTTGCTTCACAAAACCAAGAAATTTGCATCTCTTGTTAACTGAGATTTTTAAACTCCTTGTCATTACAGTAGTAGATGTTCCAATTAGCTTGCCAAAATCAATACTAACATTTAATAAACCCCCCAAGTTTTTCAAATATCCAGACATGAGTAGCAGTGTAGTTTGGTTCAAAAGACAACGAACGAGCTGGAGGTCAGGAGACTGGCTTCAGTCTCAGAACTGGTACAGACTCGATGTGGGACCTCAGACAAATCAATTCCCCTGTTGTTGCTGCTGGTTTTTTTCCTCCACCACTAATGTAATTTCTGCTTAGGCTGCACTCACTCCTTAGCTTCTGCAGTACCTAACACAGCAGCTGGGACCACCTGATACCACAATCCAATTATTATATTAATAAAAAATGAATTATGTATTTGTAATCTGAAATTTAGCTGAATGCTTGAGTTTTCATTTGCATGCTAGTTGATCATCCCACCTGCCTCACTTCAGCTACAGTTTGGGGCATTAAAAAGCCCTCCAAATTTTCTCTCAATAAATTGTTCATCCATCTTAGAATTTTAAGGTTTGAGTGGCGTGTAGTGTGTGACAACTGAAATTGAGCTGAGAGCCCAGAGGTCCGAATTACCAAAAATCATGAGTCAGTGTAATGAAATAATGTCCCGTTGGAATGAAGACCAGGCAGTGCTATTTAAATACTGGTGACATGAAGCAGAGGAAACCAGACTCATCCTTTGCCAATAGATAAATTGGAAAAAGGTATGGAGCAGGGGGGGAGAAGTAGTTAAAAGTTTAAGAAAATAATACCTGTGGGGAAGAGCTAAGGAACTGGGCGTGTTCAGTCAAAAATACAGCTGAGGAGGGAAGAATCTGTCTGCGTGAATCTAAGAGCTGCTATACAGAACACACGAGACAATTATTTTCAGTTAACAAGAACGGAGTAGTAGTAATATGTGTGAGACAAACAATGGGAAAATTCAGGCTGACTGTTTCCCGAGAGCTGTGACATCTGAGCAGCAGGACAAGCCGCCAGCAAGAGCAGTAGAAGTACTTCTTGTGGAGGGGTTTGTGTCTCTCTCTGGATTTTGCTGCTTTGTCCTCATTAGCCCAATAGAAAAATAACACAAGGAGCAAAGCACAGCAAAGGAGAAGAGCTCACTAAACGGTAACTGTACTTTTTCATATGAGAAAAAAATGTATCCTGACTACTCATAAATCAGTTTGGACTGGAAGTAGAATATTTCTAGTCATCAAAACAGTCTGTTTCTAGCTCACCATCCAATGTGGCAGCAAGGATGGGATTCAGAAAGCATCTGCATGAACTAAAGAAGATGGATATTGCTGAAGTGTTTTTGTCAGGTTGGTGACAGGGATAGAGGACTTTATTATCCTGCAGAAATTCTGATTCCTAGAGCCTATATTCCTAAAACTGTTAGGGAGGGAGCCTTGCTGGCAGCTAACTGATCAGACAGTTTCACTTTTCACTTCTCTGTAAAAGGAAATGGAATCTCTTTCGCTTAACAAAAAGAGGAGCTGATGAGACACAGCATGATGATTTAGGGCTCAGCTCCGAGAGCTGTATGTTTCAACTGGAAGCTTTTCTTAGCAAGGCTCATGTGATCAGCCCTTTTCCCCTAAAGAAAACAATGTCAATTGAGAGAGATTCACTGAGGGAAATGAGTGAATTGTAGGAAAAAATCTTACAGGGAAGGTCATGGTTATTTGTTTCTGATTGGGGCCTCAAGTAATGACTTTGAATTAACATCTGTGATTGCTGTAGCAGTAAGAAGACATTGATGCACAATAATGCAAAAACCACTTGATAGTGATGGGGGCTGTGAAGGAAATAATGGGGTTTTGACACACAGAAAAATACGTGTCTTTTTCTGCTAAGAGGTCATTTGCATGTTCAAGGTGACTAGTGTTACTGGAGGGAGACAGGGCATCTGTTCAGTCTACAACTGCTGCTGTTAAGATTCATGTTTCATAGGTACTGAAGTCCTAGTTTACTCTTGTCGATATATATAGCAGGTAGTTTGGTCTGGAGGGGAGAATGTGTGTTACAAACTGTCTTCTCTTTACCTTTGCAGTGTACCTTTGAACAAGATTTCTGTTCAGTAGCACTAATTTCTCCATTAAACTAAAGCCCAGACTCTTCTGCTTTGCACACAAATAGCTGAGTAGCATGTGTTGTGCAGTGGGAGGCAGGGTAGAGGATGGAGTAGAAGTGTTAGAACAAGCCCAGCACGGTAGGTGGCAGAAAGCACAAGCACAGCAGCTAACTTGGCCTGCCTGAAGATGGTGGGAAATTTCCAGCTGGAACAGCTTTAATGATTAAATGAGGTGTCTGGAAAGTTTTGCACAATGTGAACTTGATGGACTTCAGGACATATTGCAAAAGCCATTTATTTGATGGCTTGAGTAGCTGTTCTGCAAGGCTTTACAGGAGGAAAGACAGGTTCTTCCTTTGGAGTTTCGGTACGAGCTGGGAGGAAGACTGGGGGGGAAGTCTGCATTTTCCACTGACTTTATGTTTGTGTTAAACTGCCCTCCCTTTCTGGACTTAGCTCTTGTGAGATATTACGAGCTGTAGAACTTGAATTGGGAACACATCTTTTGGCCTAATGAAGAAAAGACCTGAAAAGTTGGAGGCAAGTGGTGAACTAAGGGCACTTTGATTCCTTGACTGGTTGAGTTAATCCACTATTTATGTGTAATTATGTTTTGCTGCTGGATGATTATCATTTGTACATGTGAGCCAAAGTATCTCTGGGGCACTCTGGAGTTCTTCATGTAGGGATTTAATTATTTAAGTGATTACCTCTTCTAAAATATTTTAGTTGCTTCCAGGGGTTGACACAGGTTTCTGCATGATGGTATGCTATGTGCTAGAAACCAATTTAAAATGCCAGAATTCACAATGTTTAAAGCTTCTTGACTGTCAAGCAGGGGTTTTCACAGTTCCCTTGCAATTACTGCCCCTTTTTCCCTAAGTCTGAAAGCATCCAGTGGAAATGACTGCAACTAATATGGCTGGGATATCGACCTAGAGAATTTGTGTTTGTACTTACAAGCAGACCAAGGTTAAGTTGTTGAATCCCAGACACATTCACACACATGCCCATATCTGTTTTGGGGAAAAAAGTAAAAGCTTGGGACTTCAGAGTTTTTGGGGTTTTGGTGTTGGTTTTTGGTTGGTTTTTTTTTTTTTTTTTTCCTCCACATGTGTTCAACGTTTGCTTCTAAAGTCATTTACATACTTCTGCACTGCAGTCGTTCAGCGATGGGCCTGTTAATGCATATGATGTGCCCTTCCAGCAAAGTCTTTAAGATGTTTTCACTGTAGCATACAGCTGCCTTGGAAAGATTTAAACTGCACCAAAAATTAAAGGATTTTTTCCAGTTCACCTGGAGGGGAAAAATGAACATCACTTTCCTGACAGGAGATGAAAGAAATGGAGAAAAAATATTTTTCGGCTCCACATCAGAGCACTTATTTACAGTAGTTCTCATCATGGCATTTAACTTGCCCTCTGTTGAATCTTATTTTTCATGTATCAGACACCTACAGCACAGAGCTTTACTGAGCAGAAAATGCAGTTTGTTCATATATTTTCAAAAATAAGATTCAGATTAATTGAAAGGGGAAACAGCAACAAATATTTTTACATCCTTTTTTCATTGTGAAGGAAACTGTTGCTTAGTCTAGTGAAATAACTTTTACTTCAAACCTCAGTCTGTGTATCAATGTTAGGTATTTATAAAAAAAATAATAAAATTAAGACTCAGCAATTTATTCTTCAAAGGTTATTTTTGTTCTACACCTCATCTAAGTAAATATGTCGTGTTTTACAGATGAAAACAGTCATGCAAAGGTGTCTGATTCAAGTGTCTTATTGTCAGTATCTCTCATTGATTTTCTGTGATTCCTTGTGTTGAAAGTTAAGCCAGGTCTATGTGCATCAGTGCAAGGCTTGGATTGTACAGGAGGCTGGACACAATATCTGCACCTAAGGAGTAATTATAGCTCAGGAGATTTGGCATCCAATTGTCTGAGGAAGTAAGTGGACACACCATAACACACTGATCGTTTTAAATGAGGGCATCTCCCGTGAACATAAATAAATCCACTGTAACTAGCCAGTTCACTTCTGACTCCTGTTGAATTCTGTATTATAAAAGCACAGTGATACTGTTTTCTTACTTGCTGTCATGCAAACAATGGAGTGAATTTCAATGGAGAATGTAGGCTTTGTTGTCCTAGCCTGGGCACATCTCTCTATGGGAATGGAAGTGACTGAATCTCCCTTGTAGAGCTGCAGGCTGCTGTAAAATGTCATCTCACTTGGGAGCTGTTGCAGTTTTCCCTTCTGTTCTTTTATTTGGAAAATTCTCAATATTCCAGTGAGTCCTGGAGGCACAAGCTTAGGATTTTGTAATAGGGAAAAAGAGGAACGCCTCTCCAGACTGAGCAAAAAGCTGAAGTGTTTCCGAGAGTCTCTTCTTAAAACAGTACCAACTGCTACTGTGTGGGTTTTTTACGTCTCTCAAAGCCCAGCTCTGAAGCTAAGAGTGTGTTGGTAAATAAAGGAGTAGGTGAAATGATTTTATGATGTATCTGGGAAGTGAGTAAAACTTCTGTGCCAGATTGAAGGTGGCTAAACTGCCTTGCCCTCGGCACAGCTCTGACAGCAGCACAAAGGGTACTTCAGGATTTGAGTAACAGAAGTAATTGGAGATTAGAGATGAGATTTTTCTCTAGTTTGAGTGGAATAGGGAGGAGATTCTTGCTTCACAGGCATCCAGTGCAGCTCACCATTGTTTTTTAAGCCCAAGGGTGTTGAATGGGAAAAGCTATTAAAAGAAACACTCAAGATGGAGATAAACTCATGGAACTACAGACTTTCATAGCTGATCCAGTCATACCAACCCTTTTAAAGGTCAGTGAAGAGAAACAGGCACTTCTGCAGGGTAATCCTTTTTTTATCTCTGTTATATAGCCACCTTAGGATGAAGTGAATTATACCCTGGAAGTGACTGTTCCTCTTCTTTGACTGTAGAATGAGTCTTGGATAACCAGTTCAGGCCAGACCTTTACTGTAAAGGAATCCACAACTTAGGTAAAGTTATCCCACCATCAGGCATTTGAGTAGGAAAGAGAAAGAGACTCCTCCGAAAAGTATTTTTCCTTCTTGTAGAGTGTGGGATGGGGCTGAGATTATATGCAGGCCTGGAGCTTGGTGCTGTTTGAATGGCATAATAATGGCATAGATTCGTGCCAGCCTGACAAACACACTTGCTGGCAGGCAAGGATTCTTTTCAAACCTGTGGATAAGGTTTGAACATCCTTGGTTTATGCTACAGTTATGCTTCTCAAAGTTGTCACTTGTCACCCCCATGTTTTTAGCTGTAGTATTGATTTTGTTAAGAAATTCCCATTGTTCTGCCTCCAAGAAACAAAGTCGGAAACAAATGCAAGAGTGTTCCAAAGAGTTCCTGTTTTGTCTGAAAATGGGATTACAAAAATTCCGTTTTGGTAGTTGGTGATAGATGAGCCCCAGCGTACTACAACAAGGAATCTCTGATAGATCGCTGGAGCTGGCCATTAAACAAAGCACAGTTGGGACAGAGTTTTAATGACCGAATTTTTCTTCCAGAAATGGCAGTGTGTGGAAGATGCCAGTGGAAAGCTCAAGCTACACAAGTGCAAGGGAATGGCAAACTTGGCAGCTGCAGGCAACGGCAAAGGCACCTCCAATATTTTGCCCAAATATTACAACAGAAATAGTGAAGACTGTAATTGTGAAGAGAATGAATACAAGCTCAGCCATGTCGGACGGAGAAAGAAACTCTTCTCCAAGAAAAGTAAGCAAACCCGCTCTATCTTCTGTCTCTACCTTAGAAGACTGTTCTGAGTTTGTTCACTAACACACATAATTGTCCTGATTTTCATGGGCATTGAATTCTATCAGCATATTTACTGTGTATCTAACTATGAAAGCGTGCCTCGTATTGGACAATCAGATTTGAAAATATCTCTGTAGGAAGAGGATTGCTTTGATCCAAAATAGGGTCCTTTATTTATGTCTTTCAAAACTGGGAAATGCAGTACACACACTGAAGTGGCAAGTAGCACATCCTTACGTAGGCCATGAAACACAAACAGTGTTTTACAGCAAATACTCCGATTTTTAGTAGGTACTGTGATGCTTGGAGCCATTACTGCAGTGATTTATTTTTAATAAGGATGCATGTGCTTTGTTACAGAAGCTGCTTGCTACTAACATGCTTTCCTTGTGCTCAGTCAGCAGAGACAAGGCTGACTTTTAACCAGAGATCACGTCCAAAGGGGATGACTCTGTTTCTAGTTTCCTTGGCACAGATCAGGTGCTTTTTCAGAAAGCCCATTCCACTGGCTCTGTATTAAACCTTAGTCAGACTAACATCTATATTTGAAGTACATAGTCTAATTATAGATTAAAGAGGGAAACGGCAGCACAGAATTATTATTCACTTGTAATGTTTCTTTCGTCTCACTCCACAAATACAGAGCCTTAATTATTTAGCAGATTAGTCTTTCTGTATAATGACCTGGCACAAGCTTCAAACAGAGAGTTTAAATTGATTTTCTCCCATTATATTTGCCTTGCAAGCTGATTAGTACCTACTAAGCTAATTTTTAGTTGAAAAAAATTATCGGTTCCAGGATGAAATTACTCAACTATACTTGCTGTTTAAATGTGTGGCACAGCAGATAATCTTTAAATAACACTAGAACTTGCAGTTCAATTACCTTTTTTTTCCGAAGTCACACAGAAAAAAGTTCCGTCATGGGGAGTCAAATAACAGGAGTAGATCGAAGGCACTTAAATGAGAAGAGGAAAACAATTAGGTGAGGGCAACATAATACTATCTGATAATACTTAACACTTACTTAAGTACTTTTCATCTGTGTTGTGCTACCTAAACATTAACTAATTTTCACAACATCCAGAGGAGGTGGTTAAGTGTATAATTACCTTTGGTTTATGTATGAAGGAGATTGAGGAAAAAAAGTGAAGGTTGCTCCCTCTAGCAGAGGGATCAGAATGGTGTTTTTTTTCCCTGTGTTCTGCTCAGGAGAGGCAGAGTTTATGCTATAGCCTTCAGCTCACTTGCCTCATTGAACCGTAAGGCATAAACTTTAGCAGCATAAGATAGGATCTCGACAACCATGTTCCATTGCTGATGTCTTCAGTACAATAATTGACTCCACAGATGCTTTGTTTTTCCCTCTGCCCACATCCAGGGTGTGCCACACAGTGGAAGAGGTTAGCTTGGACCTGTTGACATAGACTCTTTGATTTGGTGTTGGCTATTCTTTCACATGCACTTACCTAATAAATCACACACTGAATGCAAATGCGCACAAAGCAATAGAAGTCAAGGTAACACAGCAAGGTTTTTCTAAACAGCTTACCTAGAAAGCTGGCTCACTGGATTGTGAATGGTGACAGGGTGACCTGAATACTGATGATGTCTATTTGGATTTTTATGTCCTGTTTCATGAGACTTGGGATAAATTGCAGTCTGTGCTGGGTTGCATAGCTCTGAGGGCATCTTTGGGGTCTGCTGCTCAGAATTTGATGAGTGCGTGGGATCATACTGCAGCCCTACTTGAATACCAGTAAATGCTATTCATTGGATTGAACAGTAGCTAAACAGAAGTTTCAAACTGAACTAGGGTCACGTCCACATTAACGCTTTAGTTCGCAGCAATGCTGTAGTTTTGAAGGAAACACCCTGATCACCCCCTTCTATCATGCACAATAGAGATGGATTTGCATAGAGCAGTTTTGACAGATTCTAATCTACAGTCATTTGTAGAAAACTAAATTGGGTGCCCTGCTTTTGAGGTGCATCAAGTGTGTTGCAAACCCTAATGGGGGTACGAGGATTGGTCTTTCAGAGAGATTAAAACCAGTTGTGTGGTAAGAACATGTGGTCTAAAAGACCAGATTGAATTGTTGATAGAGGGGCTGGAGCACCAGATGTTTTGATAAAATAATGGCTTTCTAATGTAGGCATGGTCTAGACCTGTTGTCAGGTGCACCAGAGGAGGTGGTGCATTTAGCAGGCAAAAATGTTTTCTAAATTGAGTAAATTCAGTTGCAAAGTGGGGTCTTGTCATGTACATGCTATTTGGGCCATGTACAAATACATGTCTGCAAAGCTTTTGCAGACCTTCTAGAAACACATGAGCATTAATATTTGGTATATCTGGGTTTGGTTGTCAGGAATGTTTGCATTTCTGTGTCCTCTTTATTTTCTTTAGTATGTTTTTTGTAAGAAAGATGAAACAAAGCTTTGCAGTAGGAAGAAAGTTTAATAGTGAGCTCTTAAAATCTTTGCCTGTGTTGTGGTCTGTTATGTTTTTCTTGCTGTGGATTTGATCTCGTGTGATGAACGAGTGCATGTGATTAAAGGAGTTATTAAGCTGCATGTACAGAAATGATGATAGGCCACACAACAAACAGAAGTGTGTATGAAGGGGCTAGAGCATTTTTATTCCAATTTTCATGTCATTCATTTTTCTTTTGAGGTAATCTCAGTGCTGGAGCAAAATGACCTTTGTTATTAAAAAAAAAAATAATTTTTAATGGCAGTTGTGAGAAACTGGATGTAAGGAAGTTTTTTGGGTTGGGTTTTTTTCCTTTTTGAAATATCTAAGGACACAGATTCAAAATAAGATTTCCAGAAATCCTTCAGTACCTAATGCCCGAGAAAAAACACCTCTAAACCTTTATCCATATTTCTAGACATTTGAGATATTTTTAAAAATTTTACTTCAAAGTGCTTAATTTTACTTCAGTCTTATAGAAAAAAAATGCTGCTTCTCTACAAAATTCTGGAAAATATATAGACATTACTGGGAAATGTCAAGCAGGAATTCATGAGGCTAGTGGTGGATATTTTCCTCGTGACACGTGTCGAAGCAGAATCCTTGCACACTGGCTTATTCTGTCATCGTTGTGATGCTGGAAAATAACATCAGATCCAAAATACCTACGTAGAGTTAAGTGTCAACAGGGAAGACCAAGAGATCTCGGTCTTCTGCGGTGTTCCTGCTGAGCGGTCATGCTCCTGTTTTGCGCAAATTGCCATATAGTAGTTGTAGTTGGTTACAATCTTCTCAGTTATCTTCTCTCCCCGAGAGAACCATCATTTACAGATGATCTTCGTCTTAAATCATTAATTTGGTGGCTGCAAAATAAGTAATAAGGCTTGAGTGATGAAGATGTGAGGAGAGTTAAATATAAACCTGAAGGCTGGGCATATTTATGTCAGATATGAAGTTTATAGTTTTATAATACAACATCGCCTCACTTTATTTAGTTGAATAATGATTTTGAATACTGCAGTTCATGCTTTCACTAGACAGTGTTGAAACCTGAGATATTACCAAAAAATAGTTGTGAAAAATCAGGTCTCTAGACTGTTTGGGGAAATCTAGACCAGGACAGTGTCCTTCCTTTCAGGCTCCAGCGAAGACAAGCATGCTTGTCAAGTGGTCCAAGAAGACTCAGCTGGATGAGTGGTGCACTGAAACGTAGTTAGCTTTCTTAGGCTTAAATTTCTCCGGACTCCATTTCCAGGCTGAATTCTGAAGATGCAACTTTTCAGCAGTACCTTCTATAAGACAGTTGGCTTCTGTAAGACCAGAGGAAGAGAGGCATCAGAACACATAGAGCTTACCAAAGCCAAACTTTAATAACTTGAAAAAGGGAGTATAGGTGTTTTGGGCCAAATATTTAACAGCCCTGGATCTGCTTTGTTTGTGGGTTGTGTACACAGGTAAATGAATTGGAGGTTAAAACTTAAACCCAGGGGAGGATCGACTAATAAGTAATTAGACATTGGTATTTATGCCTGCAGTGCGCTTTGCAGGTGGGAGAGCACAACACAGATGAATATTGATCTTATACAATATTTTAACCACTTCCTCTGAAAATAATGGAGTTTGGTACTAATCACAGCGCTGAGTCAGCACTGCGGATAGTGCGTTGTGATAAAGCGATACAACAAGTCCTTTATGAGCTGTCTCACTCCAGACCAATTTGTTCGTTGTAAGGCTGGGTTAGTTTGGCTGCAAGGGAGGACTAACTCCTGGCTTCTAATTCTTCAGGAACATGTGTAGACGGCAGTTCCCTGCAGCTATCTGCTGAGGTCCAACATGCTGGATTGGCATATTAGACTTGGAAGGAAGGTAAATTGTTAGTTGGCTGAGCTTAACAAGATGAAATGAGGGAACAATTAAAGAAATGGGAGTTTATACTTTGAATATAATTGTTAGGGTGTAGCTTTTTGGAACTTCCTCCTGCTTCTGAGAAGATGGGAGTTTCCTTCTCATTTAGTCAAACATTTCCTGAATGGGTGCCTGAAATAGGGTTGGTCTTTTGGTTTTGTTTTTTTCCTTCGGCAGTGACTCACCTGGCTTAATATCAGCAATAAACTTTGAACCACAGGTGGAAAATGTGCAAAGCCAGACAATCCAGCTGGTATTCCACTTTCTGTGTGTGGCGCTGAGAAGAATATAGTGCTTGGAGCAGTTTCAGGTGGGAGGAGATGTTTATTTCTCTTCCCACAGTCTGCAAAATGGCTTTTAAGACTTTTGCAATCCATTTGGAGTTAATGTAAGGCTTCTTGAAAAAAGTCATTCTATGTTAATACCAAAGCATGCCAATTGACATGAATATTTCTTTTGCCAATTTTGTTTTTTCTACCTCCCATTTTTTTCCCCTGCTTGTTTTGCTGGGGAGATTATCCCACAGAGAAAGTTGGCTTTTCTGTGGAGCTTGGAATTGCAAGAAAGATTGGTCTTCTCATTTGGCACATTGGTTGAATTTTCGCCTTACCAGATTGCAGAAGAAAGTCCCCTTCTTGTGAGATGTGCTGTGTGTTAAAGGAGAGGTGACCGGAGGAGCCAAGAGACTCGATTGTTTCCAGTCTTGGATGACTCCAGGCCTCATATACAGAGCAAAGACTCAGGCACTGGGCAGAGAGGAGAAGAGAGGCTGGGATACTTAGGTTGTACTTTTTTCTCAAGGAATGAGATGATTATGCTTAGTGTAATGAACGACTCTTAGCAGTTGTTGGCAGTGAGCAGGAAATATGGTCAGAGATGGACCCTGTCGTACAGTAGGGAAGTTGAGATACAGATGTAGACTCCATAACTAGGGTATATTTGTGCCATTCCAGACCAAACAGAAGAGGAGCTCTGGGGATCCAGGCTGGGACAGCAAACTTTGGAAAGCAGTAATGGTGAAAAGATCAATGAGAATCTTCTACTGTGTAGTGACAATTCGTAGCAAATGTTTCATTTTGCCTTTGGGCTGCAAATGCAGAAGCAAAGCCTGAGGGAGTGCATAGCACTGGAGGGTGGCGCTTCCTGTAGAAACTCACTGACTGATCTGCACATCAGGAAAATAATTGCAAAGAAAAGAATTAGATGTGGAGAGAGGTAAAGATTCAGATATTAATCTCTCTGGAAAAAATCAAGCATTTTACCTTGAAGAAAGAGTGTAGAATAGAGAAGAGGCTCAGGTTGAACATTGGGCACGACTTCAGGGAAGGGTTGCAGAAGTCCTCGCACTGGAGCATTGCACGGTAGACAATAGAAAACAGTAGAGAACCAGTCTGTGAGGATGACCTAAGACCTTGCTGTCTTGAACTGTCGTGGTTAGTTTTTAAGGTCTTACTGCCATCTAGTGACTTTTGGTGGGACGAGCAGAGTCTCTTTGAAGAGCTGTTTGCTCTTGAAGTGATATTGTACATTTTCTTTCCCCTCTGCCACCCCTGTGCATTTGCATTACATCTCCCCTCTCTCTCATGCCTTAAGGTATCCATCTATCCATGAAAAAGGTAATGAAGCAGCAGCTCTGAGGACAAACACCATTTATCATCCAGTTAATTCCAAATGTCACAGTATGGGCTGGGTTTTTTTCTCCCAAGAACCACAAAGAGGACCAAATTGTAACATGCTATTTTTCCCCTTCTTAATCCTTTCACTTCCTTTTCCGTGCAGAATACAAGCCAAGCTATGTCCGGAATCGCTCAATCCGTTCTGTGTCTGTTGAGCTGGATGGAGCTGTTTATAACTTGGGTTTAGAGGATGGCTACCAACCTGTCTTACCAAGGAACATCACCAAGCGACACAAGATGCAGAGGGCTGCTGTTCTTCGTGAGGAGGAAGATAAAGACATGGGGGAATACAGTGGCACTGGTGGCATTGCAGAGTATACAGTCCCTAATCTAATAAAAGTGACTCACAGGTGAGCGCATGTGGTATATTTCTAAAAGCTTTTGCTGCTTAAGTGGCTGCTTTACATAAATGGATGAGTTAACTTGTGATAAGCACATTGTGTCCCTTTTGGATACCCAGTCTAGCTTCACTAAAATTCTTTTTCTGTACAACAGCTTTCGGTTTTGTTTTAATTTTGTCATGTACAGAGGGGCAAGAAGCTACTGAAGAACTACAGCAGTGCTTTTATGTCTTCTGCACTTTGGAGACTGTAATCACTGATCAGTGCATGTTTCCAGTGAGGACAAGCAAAACCATTTGCAACAGTTGCGTGTACACCTGTCTGAAATCAGGAAAGGCTCTACCCATGGAAATCTCAGTGTGCAGCGGGTAACCTGGCCTGGCTGAAGACCAAAGGCTCTAACTGGAGTATGATCTAGTTTCATGCCATACTCCAAATCAGTCCTAAGGGAGGAAGCAGCCCTCTCAGCTTTCTGTAGCCAGTGCTAGGAAAGGAAAATCTGTATTATGAATGAAGTTGGATGGACCAGGAGCATTGGGAAGTGGAACATATTGAGAGAGAGGTGAGGGAATTGCCTGGGCACTCTAATAGCTAAAAATCTTTTCCTCAGTGTGCAGGTCTAGGGACTGATGATGTATCTTCATCTGTATTTAATTAGTTTAGCTACCATTTCCACTTGTGAATTACCAGGAAATCCACCAATCATTGCTTACATGCATTACACTGTTTAATGACGAGCTCATGTAAACAGGCATGTGCCAGTTAGCTGCTGTTGAAACCTGTGGTTTCCATTTGACTTCTGTTTACAGGGTTAGAGACTCGCTAATATGAGGAAACGTAGCTAGGTTGACGTCAGAAAATTGTGCCTTCTTACCCCAGCTGTCATGAATGGTCAGGACCCATAAATCACTTTTTATGCTTTTCTTCTGGAATAAATTAAATTGATTTTTAGTGTCTTACTGGGTGAGTCCCAAAGCCATACAAGGAACTGTCAGGAAGGTTGTGCGTAATTCGTGACAAGTCCCCAAGAACACTTGCAGAAAAGAAGGCAGTGGAACAACATGCCTGGGGTGGTTAAAAGAAAATAAAGCAGTATTGAAGACACTCAGCTTTAATTTAAACAAGCATTCAAAAATGACTACATGGTATTTGTTGACCCCTAATAAACTTCTCAGGTAAATCTGTCAAGTATGTGTTTGTTTTTCAAAGGATTTTAAAACTGGATTGCATTAGAAATTAATGAAACATAAGCACTTAAAATTGTCAGAGGGTATTTTGCCTTTGAAGTCAGGGAGATATCTTTGAAAAAATTTTATCCCTTTTGTAGAAAACAGCAAAATTTCTTTGTTTCTTTTTTTTTTTCCCCCTTTTCTTTATGGTGTAGTAATACATCTTATAAAGAAGTACTTTATCCTTGCCCCTACCCCTGTATCACTTAATTATGCATTGGGAAATTGCTTCTGAGTAATGCTTTCTGTGCTTGCTAGTAAGTAGAGATTATTTATGTAGACAGCCTAATGAATAAGCAAGAACTCTGTGCAGCACAATTTGCATATAGAAATTAAGCAGTCAACAGGTTCTGCTGGATAGGAATATTCTCCTTGAATTTTTCTACGTCTTAAAAATTTCCATGGCAGCTCAAATCCAAACTTCTTTCCTGGCTCATAACACACTTTTCTTCTCTTGAATGAACATTGTTCTTTTTGAATTCTGCATGTCGTTTCCAGTCTGGCTTCTCATCTGTCCTGGAGTTGTGTTAGTAAAATCAGCTGTTTGCATTGCTCTGTATGTGTGTATGCACTATAATAAACATTGTTTGCTTTCCCATGCCAAGGTGCTATATCTTGGAGAATGATACCGTTCAGTGTGACACAGATCTGTACAGGTCACTGCAAGCTTGGAAGGACCATAAACTTCATATTGACCACGAGGTGAGTGATGTTATCAGTCAGGCATTTTCAGCGTGTGTTTTTAGTGTGGTTTTCTGTGAGCTGATAGGATTGTGCTGACTTGTGTTTGTGTCTGTCTGCCTCTGGGTATCTGCGTCCCTCCCTGGAACCTTTTGAACTTGCTGGCTGATTTCAGAATAGATATTTCAGAGATAATTAATTTATTACATGGTTGTGAAGGCAAGATGCTGAGCGGAGGAGAGAACCGCAACTGAAGGGACAACTGAGAAATGTCATAAGCCTTAAGAGATAAATGAGAGACTTATAAGTGTGCCCATCCTGGGAAAAATTTCATCTGGATCTTTTTCACATCCTGTTAGCCCTCCTCCCAAATGTGCCTCTCAAAAAGAGGCCTTCAACTGTCAAACACAAGCCCAAAGGAAAATGCGCTTCATTAGTTTCAGTGCTTCTAGAATTACTTATTTTGCTTGCTTGTATTTAGCCCTTGCACTTTGGAATTGAATTCATTTTCCTTACGCTTGTGTATGTGAAGAAACTGGAGATAATGGTGGGACAAACACCAAAGAGAAGTATAAAGGACCTCCTGTAGTCTCTTACCAAATTACATGAATTCACAGCACAGCCCAATGTAAGAACTTGTTGGTCCCTTTTTATGGTACAGATGGATATGTAGCAAGGCAGACAGACACTGAAAAACTTACTAGCTCTGCTAGGTTTACAAAAGGGCAATTTCATTACCACCATACTCATCTAATTCTTTTTTCTTCAGAAAACGTAGGCTATATGGAGTGCCAAAGAAAATGAGAGCTCAGTTCTGTTGTGTTGTGTTCCTGAGGTAGGGTCGCAGGGCTGGATTCTGTGTGTATTTTTCTTGAACACTGCCATGTGCTTCCACTAGACTTATGGTCACTGGTGTCTAATGGTAGTTTTGCAGTGACCTTGTTGCTCACACTGGATTACTTTGTTTTTTCTGCTGTGTGAAGAACCAGGGTAGAAGCCTGTAATACCCATGTGGGTGGACATGGGCCACACCATGTGTGAGTTAAACTGAACAAAAGCAGTAGTTTCATTTACTGAAAAGAAAAAATAAAAAAAAGGCAGTTAAAAATAAACCGTGTGGGTGGCAGAATTAGCTGCTAATCCATATCCCATGTGGCCAGACGTTGCTAAAGACTGCCATGCAAAATCCTGGAGCCTTGCTGCTTTTCTTTTTCAGAAGCTCTGAGGAGGGGACTTCAGAGTACTCCCTCCCCACCCCCTTCTCAGGTTCATACCAGGCTGAAATTTAAGGGCTTCATTTTCCTTTGAGTAACCTTTTTTCCCGGCAAATGTGCTGTAGAGCACGAGAGGAAGAATCGCAATGGAACCAGGAGTGGTTGTCTTCCTGAGGCTGTGTGCCCTCCCATTCCCCCAGTGCCACGTTCCGCTTTCACAGTCAGTAATCAAAGCCAGCAAACTGTACCAGCGAGGTTTCCTCCTGCTGTAGGTTCCTTTTGGAAAGGCAGATAATATGAAAATGCTTGTTAGCAGTGGGAGTCACGGGAGGTGGTGAAAAGGAAGCATTTGGTGACAATAGCCTGGGTTTGAGAAGGTTAGAATAAGACTAAATCCTGCTGTATTTTTTTTAAGCAGTATCTTTACTTTTTGTAGATTGAAACTTTGCAAAATAAAATAAAAAACCTGAGGGAGGTGAGAGGTCATCTGAAGAAGAAGCGACCTGAAGAGTGTGATTGTAATAAGATAAGGTATTTCTTGTGTACTTCAGAGTAACGGCTTGTAGTGTGCAAATGTAACTGATTTGTCTTCGCAGGAGAGACTCAGAATCTGATCAGAGTCTGTTTGTTTAAGTGGCTGCCTACTTACTATACTCTTGTATAATGCTTTCTGGGGGAGTCGGACTGCTGCAGAAGCCCAAGGCCCACCTTCTGCCAGGCAGGAGTTTAATTGCCTCCGTGTCAAGTGGTGATGATGTAACAGGACGTGTAACATGGCTTATAAACCAGTTAGTTATGCTCCTGTCCTGAAGATGCTGCTATTAGATACCAGAGATTAATATTTTAAGCTGCAGGCTTTTTTCTGAAAACTTGCTTTCCACAAGAGCAAATTGTCAGTAAGGTGCAGCGTTACACAAATCTGTTTTAAAAAGAATAGTGTGTAAAATACATTAAATAATAGGGTAGAGAGATGAGAGAATTTCTTCCCATTCGGTTTCTTCAAGGCTGGATGTATCATCTCCTAGGATGCAATCACTACAGTATTTAGCAGCTATGCCAGGTGGGAAAAGCAGGAACTTAACAGTTGGTGCAGAATAACCATGTTTTTGTAACCACCACTGGTGTAGTACACCTGATCATTTTTTTCCCTAGTGCAGATGATTTGTGAATTTCAAGTGCAACAGGTAGTACTAAAATAGTGATTATGCACTAAGGTCTGCGCATAGTTGGTTTCTCATGTAGCCAAATACTTGCAAAATGCCTACTGATTGCATGGAAAGAAGGTTCAAGCACACCTTAATCCTTCTGGGGAGCAAGCAAGCTCGTGCTCTGCAAATAAGCACAGCAGAAAATCTTTCAAAATCAAATGTTAACCCAAAGAGAATTTGTCCCTGTTCAGAAAGAAACCAGGAGCAGCTTCTCCTGATCATAGTGATCACAGAGCAATCTCTGAGGCTGCTGTGAGCCAGATGTCACCAGGAATACAGCAGCCGCAGTGGCAGTAGTGGTATGAGTATCACAAAAAAGCTGTACTTGAATGTACTCAGAATCCCAGAGCAGCCGTGCTATTGTCTGTGGCTGAAGCAGCTCCAAGTAGGTAGCCTCTATGAGAGGGTATGGATGATACTTGTGTGTCTCATTGGTATAACGGAATGAGGTTTTGAGCATAACACTTAAATCCTTGGAGGTGTAACATACCCTGGTTTACAGACATGAGGTATACAGTTGCTGTGGCCCGTGTGGATTCTGCAGCATAGCTTCAGCAACAGATCACTAAAATCGGGAGATCAGTTTCTTGGGTTATGCCAACCCATATGTGGAACCCCTGGCAAAAAGCATTTAAAATGAAATCAGTATCATTCTAAATGACAAATCCCCCAAAAGTTTATATTGTTTTATAATCCAGCTCTTTCAAACCTGATGTTAACAACTGAGTTTATTTAATATGTACTGTAAAGATGAAGTTATTTTTATAATGGCTGTTTTTAGTAAATGTGAAGAATGTTACATTTTTCAGGCCCATATAGGAAGGACTTATTTTTGTGCATAGCATTATTAAGATGAATAATCCCACTGAAATCAAGGAAGTTAATCAACTGAGTTATATATGTTAAAGTGTTTGCAGAACTGCATTGAATTAGGATTTAGCATTTAGGATTAGTTAATGAAGTACCCAGTGTCTGTGCAAGATAAAAAAATTGACTGACGTTTGATAGTTCTTTAACAATCTTATTTTGTTAACTTGCTATAAGGATTAAATTTATTAAAGCTCCCAGTAGCATTAATAATTTAAAAGATTTGTTTTGTTTTGAAGGGAATTATAGTCTGACAACTAACTGAATTCTGATGTACTGTGTAGAAAATAACATTTATTGAACTTAGTTTGTTTTTGCTGATTTGTGTGGGTAGTATAATGAACATAATCAGTCAGAAAACATGGCCATTGACTAAGGCTGTTTTGACTTTTTTTAACTTTGCAAAGTACACAGAAAGAAAATTTCTGCAATACCTGGTAATCTGGAGACAGAGCCAGAACAGTAGAGGCACCCAGCTGGAATGTGTGTGGCTGCTTACACCCGCCCTATCTCAGAATACATTAGATGCTGCTATTGCTGGGACGGGGCCGTGCACCTTGTTACAGTTTTCCTGGAACTTCTAGCTAGTGACAATGGAGCAAAAGCCCCAACCCTACAAAGTGCAACTGGTATTTAAATTTTCATTCAGAAGGACGATGACAGGAAGGTGGTATACGCTTATCATCCTGTCATCTGAACAAATAAGTGACTATTCAGTTCAAGAAATGTTGTAATTGAATTATAAGTCTGTTGATTTTTATCTGTCCCGTGTAGGGAAACAAGAACCAATGACAACTAAAATTGAGAATTGTAGCTGGACTCAGGCGAGGTGAGATACTGCAATCCAGGGTTAGAGCACCAGGTGTGGCTGTGCACGAGTGAGCGAAGCACAGAAAGCGGCGCATCAAGGCTCAGGGCTGCCCGGGGCGGTCTGGCCAGGCTGCTTTGGGTTCACCACATACCCTGAATGAATAAATTGAAGGGAGAAGTGACACTGGATTAAATCTGCTCCAAATCCAGTACGAAAGTGTGATATGAACAGGAGCAGTTGTCTTTCCGTTGTTCATCGACAATGCTGTTTTTATTTTCCAGTTACCATTCAAAACACAAAAGCAAACTGAGGCACAAGGGATCTAGTCTTCATCCTTTCAAGTAAGTGAAGGCCTGTTCCTTTGAAAGAGGAAATGCAAAGACGTTAACATTTGGTTCATGCACACCAGTTAGTTACAAACTAAGCAAAACTAGTAGTATTTCATTTATCCTGCGTTAAAAACAATAACCACACAGACACCTGGGCAAGGAACCAAGCCCGTGTGGAAATGCTTGTAAATTCAAGATAAGGTTCCTGGTTGGGGAAATGTCACATCACAGACTTCAGACAAGCCTATAAGCCCCTTTGGCTTCATTTTTCCTTTCAGTGACATTGAAGAGTTAAATCCAGAGACATTTGGAAGAGAAGCCATTTAATTAAAAAATACCAGTTATTTCTTTCCCTCAAAGCAGCTTATTTTATTAGCTGCTTCATTTTTTTTAGGTGCGTTCAAGTATAACAGAGTCTGCATGACCCTAATGTTTCATGTGTGCAGGAAGGCCCTACAGGAGAAAGACAGGCTGTGGCTGCTTCGGGAGCAAAGACGAAAGAAGAAACTGCGCAAACTGCTTAAGAGAATAAAAAATAACGACACGTGCAGCATGCCTGGTCTGACCTGCTTCACCCATGACAACCAACACTGGCAAACTGCTCCCCTGTGGACACGTAAGGATACTTTAAGTAATAGGTAGGCGGGTGCAGGCTAGGCTGGGCAAGGATGCTGGGTTACTAGAAGTTACCAGTATCACCAGTTACGTAGCCAAAGCTACGCAGCCTTTCTCATACTAAATAACCTCTGTTTCAGTGTTGGCATTGTCTTGCACAAAAGGTAAGGAAGTAAAAGCCAAAAACAACTGCAAATAAAAACCTGCAGATACTGTGTACAGTACAATTATGTGTCATATCTCACATCTGGAATGTTTCCCAACCGGAGAAGACAGGGAAAGCAACTAGCCAAGATGTTGCTGAAGTTAGCCGTGTCGTGTGGGTTAGGTATGCATCGAACACGAAGCTGATGCTGGAAGGCATTCTCTGCTTTAGAGCTCAGGAGTCAGAGGGAGTAACTGCCTACAAAGAAAGTAATACTGTAAAGAAAAAGTAATAAACAGTGTCTAAAGACAGTAGCATGTAGCTTATGTCTTTATAACTGTTCAATTTGCAGTGGGCCCTTTCTGTGCCTGTACCAGTGCCAACAACAACACATACTGGTGTTTGAGGACAATCAACGAGACCCACAACTTCCTGTTTTGTGAATTTGCTACTGGATTTTTGGAGTATTTTGATCTCAATACCGATCCGTATCAGGTACCTGATCATAGCCCAGCTCTAGAAATACATCATTGTTCCTTATTAATGATAAATTGAAATATATTGGCGCAGGGTGTAGATAAGGCCTAAATCATTGAATGTAGTATGATTTGGCTTCTTTTCTGTTACGAATAAACCATATGTATTCCATATATGAAAGTTACAAAACTACAGTGCAATAGTTACTAATAAGAACCCCTGTTTATTGCAGCTAATTAATGCAGTGAATACACTAGATAGAGACGTTCTCAATCAACTGCACGTCCAGCTCATGGAACTAAGAAGCTGCAAAGGGTATAAACAATGCAACCCAAGAACGAGGAACATGGATCTGGGTAAGTGCCTCTCCTATTACGCTCAAAAACTCCCCAAAGGAAATGGGGGAGTTATGTGTATCAGTCAAAAGGATTTTAGTATTTATTTATACTAGTAATGTCCTGCTGAGGCTGATGGCTGCATGCTCAGATTTTTGTGTTTGTTCAATTTGTGTTATGTGATGTTTCTTAAATGAAGAATGAAGAATACTTAAATAGTATAGTGAGGGGTGTTGCTGAGATGCAGGGGAAGGAGATGAGGAAGGAATAAAACTGATGAAAGAGGGAAAGAATACCCTAATAGCCACTTGCAAGTTCATAGACTCACAGGACAATTCAAGTTGGAAGGGACTTCTGGAGTTCATCTTGTCCAAAGTTCTGCTCAACACAGGCGCAGCTGTGAGGTCAGACCAGGTTACTCGGGGCTTTATCCGGTCCCATCTTGAAAACCTGCAAGGATGGAGACTGCACAGCCTTTGGCAGTTGAGTTTCAGCATTCCAACTGAAGGCACAATTTTTAGAAACACTTCTTTAGAGACAGTGCAGTCCATGCGGCATTGTGGTCAACTGGCTTAAAAATAACTTTAACTTCAAAAAGGACATTAATGCTTAAGCTGATCAGTGTTCCCCTACCTGTGTTACTCCAAGGTAGTTGTGAAATAACAGCACATCTAAGAAGGGATCTATTATGCTACCAAAAGATGTGCTCTTGTAACAATGGATTTAAATTCCAAAAAGCAAAATGGGCCTTTACTCTTTTTCTAGGTTGGTCCTATCCATTAAGTTTTCTCTGGGTCTACTCAATGGATCTGGTTTTTATACTGCTTATGATTATTTTTTTTTAAATGTTTGATAGCAAACCAAAAGGTACAGTTACTTGTATTTCTTCTTTTTAAATTGCATTTCTTATACCCCTTAGTACAATTAAGTCGACATAAGAAATACTATTTTAAAAAAGTCATAACCTTTAGAGCTTGAAGACCCCCACCCCAAAAATACTATCTACTTGAGACTACCAAAGCCCAAAATATTATTTCACGTCTTTGTACATGCACCACACAGAGCCGTACGTTTTGAAATCAACAGGTTCTGGCATTTAAATACACCACTGAAGGATATTTACAGAAAAGCTTCAAAGCTATCTATCCCAATTTACAACCCATTTTACCTAGAATAAGGGATTTAACACAAAAATAACAGCTCCAGTTAACATGTATGGCAATACACATTAATCTGGTAATATTCTTAGGTCTTTTTTTAAATTGTGCCTTACCTGATACCTTACTCTTTTGCAGGCAGTAGTTAGTAACATTGTTAATTTTTCCCCATCTAGGACTTAAAGATGGAAGCTATGAGCAGTACAGGTACGTTTTTAAAAAAATAGATAAATTATTATTAAAGTACTACCTTCGTGATAAAGGAGTTAAGAGTGTGGGATTGGGAACCACACATGGACAGACACCGCCTGGAATGGTGTTTGCAAGATCTTTCCATCCCAGTTACTTTGAAACACTGGAGCTATTTCTGTTTCAATGTTATGGCACATTCTAATCTTTGTAGTCAAAATTCAGGCTAAACTCTTCTCCTTCCTCATCTTTCAGACTGTAATGCTGGTGGTTTTCTTGGTGATGGTTAACTTTTTTTCTCCTTTTGCTGCTTGAAAATTAGGCAGTTTCAGCGTCGAAAGTGGCCAGATGTGAAGAGACCATCATCTGCCAAGTCACTGTGAGTTGGGAGCAGTTCACGAAAAGCATTAAGCTTTTGCTTACCTTTATTTCCTTCACTTCTCTTTTCGCACGTAGCACCTTTTTTAACACCATCATCTATTCTTGTGGAACGCTTAAGTGGGAAGTCCTCTAAATTATGCAAGAAATATGATACTGCCATCATTACAGACAACTGCTGCTGTACAAAACCTCTTGGTACATGTTTTCTGGGAACCTAGGCGCATTAAGGTCAAGGCAATTTCAAACTTGAGCAAAGGTGGATGCTCAGTGGAAGAAACTAGTTATGGTTAACAGCTATTAAAAGTTAGAGATGATTATATTGGTTTTGTTTAAATTTGAACTTGCAGCAGCTACCTAGTGGTCTCTCACACCATCCAGAAAGAACAAAACTGATTGTAATTTCTCAGAGTAGAGAGAATATCATGTATTTTCTTGCTATTTATCCAACCACAGCCTGATGTGCTGTGAGGAAAAAAAAGCAAGTTAGAACAGAAAGTAGACTACAAGACAGATCTGTATGCTTTATTGTGACATTATACTAAAAATCTAAGATTGTGTTTAGCTTACTTAACTACCCTTTAAAACTTGAAGATGACATTCAGTTCTCAACTTGCTAGAGCCCAAAGGTGAGATACAAATTTAAAGAAAGACATGAAAAATACTACCTTTGCCATGCCAGTTCCTGTCTCTCTGTCTCCCCTTAAACAGAGGGTTGACACTTCAGCTCATTAAAAATCCTAAGGTGTTCTCAAATTGTGCAGTGAAAAAATATGTACAAGTACCTTAACAGGCACAGTCTAGCTTTCTCAACTCCCCCAAGAGGATTTGCTTATTTAATGGTAATATTTCACTGGCTTTAGAACCAAAATGAAGCTAGAATTAATGAGCTACAAGTTTTGTACATGTTGAGGTTCTGAACATAGTTAGTTAGATTGTTTCTGTGCTATACCTGCTATATTTTTGTAGGTGGTCCAGAGTGTTTAAATTGTTTTTCTCTGCATGGAACTGTTAAAAATATATCTCTAACTACTTCCTACTAGAATGTTACATGCTTAACCGTGTTTGTTTTATTTTAAAGAGGACAACTGTGGGAAGGATGGGAGGGCTAACCTGCCCCAACCGCTACACCTCCATGAGGATACAAACTGGCCAGAACTTGAATCCATGTACAGACTACATGAAAACGCGTATGACTTCAGAAAGAATTATAACGTTAGCCTGGAGGACTGGATAAACTTTAAGGCTGAAATAGATAGAATGTTTGCACTGGTGAGTGAATTAAATAGAAGCAGTGAAATTATGGGAAAGGCTGTCAGAAATACAGGTCTCTGAAATCCACTATTGTACCTGCTTTTTGCTTTGGATTATACCTCACCTGCTTCACAAGGCATTTTACTTCAAGAAGACACCACTAACGCTGATCCAGGAACTGACAGAAGAGGAAATACAGCCACATCCCAAAGAGGATTGCCATCCCACTGGGCAAAGTGAACACAAAGACAGCGGAAGTAAACTTATAATGTTTTTCAGTTCAACTTCAGATGTCATCAGAAAAACTTCAAAGCCAAGTATAACTCTAAAGCAAGATTTAGAAAACATGGACGCTTTTGCTTCTAACTGGGGTAAAGGTGGAAAAGAAGTTTTGAGAGATTCAGGAGTTGAAGCGAGCAGCATCGAATATTCTCAACACCATCATATTTCTCAAGTTTCCTCTGAGGATACATTTTAGTTCCACGTCTATTTGTCCATCCATTTGACACCTCTAGGAAAATTAGAGAAAATCTTGACTAACAGGATGCCAGATTTTTGGAGGGGTTGTGTAAATATTGGTCAATATACTGTTTGGAAATAAATTCCTTCAGGTTGTGAAGAATTTTGTTAATAAAATAGTGGAATGCCCACACACCATTTCTCAAAATGTTACTTAATGTTGCATAGTACATTTCAGAATTTATCCGTTTTTAAAAGTACTGAAAAATTTCAGTAAATGTACATCTTAAATTTTAATGAAATCAGATTTGTATGAAGTTTTTTTATGTGGTAATATTATATTGTACGTTCAAAACCAAAACAACTCCTTTGAGAAAACAGCATTTGCTTAGTAGTGTAACTTTTACATTTATTTCAAAAAAGGCAGCTCCAAGAAGTTCAGTACTTGTAGCCAATAAAGAATAACCTAGTTATAGTTCAGTCTACAAAAAAAGTAGATGTTCTAAATTACAGTTACTGTTTAAAGGCTTTTAAAGGGAAAAAACCATCATTTTACTGAGGAAGCACAGTGTACAGAGTTGATTTGAGTATTTTCATATAGACGTTATTAAATACATTGTAGTACAGACACTAGCGGTGATACTTGTTATTTATAATTTGTTTCACGTTAATCTGCTACCTGTTTTAAAGGCACATGCAGGAGGGAGCTCACGTGACAGACTCGACCAACTGTGGCCTTCGCTCTTAACAAAGAGGTACCTTTTTTCAAAACACAAACTTGACTTGCACTTCTAGAAACACAGTGTGACAATACATCACAGGAATTGTTTTGATACCCTTCCTGGTTTTGCATGTCAGGAAATTCAAGTGGAATTACTTCATGAGGGACATAGGTCTCTGGTACCACACCCCCCATACTCGAAAAATATACTTGAACTTATACTTTAGGAACTGAGGAAGACAGTGGCAGTGGGGTCTTTCATTGTACGTGCTATAAAATAAAACTAGGCTTGAGCTTGTATTTGTATCACACATTAATAAGTTAAATACACTTCCCAAAATTTTCTTGCAAGTTTTTTAATTGTGGAAATAATATATGATTGTCTGTCTTAATGGAGCCATGGATTTTTTTATAACCTGTTACAGATTTCATGCACTATGAAAGAAACATCTGCTGGATGATGATATCTGGATCAATGCAAATAAGTAAAAAATACTAAATGTAAACTCACTGATAGAAACACATTTTTGCTGCTTTCCAGAGAAAAGTGTTAGCTGACTACCATTGCCAGTGAGCATGCAGAAAGAATACTAGGTTAGATTAAAAAAAAATTGCACTTACCTTTTTGTTGTTGTTGTTCAGCCTATGGCCAGTGTTACTGCTGCTGCGGCAGATCAGTCAGAAGCCTGAGAAGTCAGCATGTCCCTTTATACAAAATGTTGAGCTGTGGGATTTGTATGTGACACAAGAAGCAGCTGTAATTTTATAAAAGGTAGGTTGTTGCCAAGTTACAGGGAAAGCTACCATCTCTTCTCCTTTCAAGCTCTGCTGAAGACTGGTATTTAAGTTGAAAAAGATAGAAATTCCACTGGGTGTCAATGCAGCTTTAGTTGCTAAATGGGTCTCACAGGTGGAAGGTGCAAGTTGTTATTCCCGTAGCTTTTACGGCCAACTAGGAAAAAATTTAAATCATTTGCTATACATAGCTTTCCTCAGTAATAGCACTGGATTTCTCTGACCTTTCCAGGATACAGTTATCAGCCTTAAAGTATTAGACAGCTAATACACTGTGTCACCAAGTTCTGATTTTAAATAGAAACCTTTATTTACATTATTATTAACATCCAAACACAAAAATCAGAAGAGCAGTAATACCTTACAACCAACTTTTATAAATCAGTCCCTGTGATTTTTCTGTTCTGCAACATAAAGATACAGATATTTCAAGCAATACTTAACATAAACTAAACTTAAATGCAATTCTCAATACTGTATGCCTTCTCCTGAGAATTTTTTAAAATATTGCTCTCAGAATTACATGGTTTCATACTTGCTGTATCATTCTGTCATCTGGTAGTCTGCACATAAATTCTAAAATAAAATGCGTGCTAATTGGTACAATGTTCAAATAGTTTTGTCTTATGACTGAAAAATGGTCCTGATTTTCTAACTTTAAAAGCAGTATTTTAGGCCAAGATTGGAAAAAAATTACTACATATGAATTTTATAAAAACATGGTTTCTGTGATCAAAACAGTAACAGAGACATGTAGCAAAATGACGCTTATTAAGCAGCAGTGATCAGAGGTGGTTGTACTATCTAATTGTTCTCTTACTGTTGAAAAACGTTACACAGGTTGTTTTCTAAAAACATTCAGAAAAATCTGCTGCTATAGAACCAAGCAGAATTGGTGAAGATATTAAACGTCAACAGATTTCAAGGTCAGTTTTATTTACTGCAGCAGGTAAGATTTTCAAACAAGATATAGTATTTAGGATCAGTGCTGCCAAGAAGGATGTCATCAATGCATTTTAAAAATGCCCCCCTCCCTCTCCCCTTAATCAAGTTTAAACTAAAAATCTTTGGATTCAGCAAAAAAGTAGGTACTGGAAAGCTCCAACATTCTAAACACAGATGAGAAAATGACGATCCTTTATAACATCAGTCGGGTACCAGTTATACATAGATGTATAAATAGGAATCACTCATTTTAAAAAAAATTAAAAGGGCACAATGTATAAAGTGGTATATAGTCTAAGAGCTCACCTAATGAAAGCAATCAGGGTTTGTAGTTTCCATCAATATAATGAACAACTACAAAATATAAAGATTGTTCTACTCTGATTTGATATAAAAAGCAAGGGGTTGTTGCCTTTCAACTTCAGTAGGCAGCACTTACTCAACAAATAGATATGCTCTAAGAAATAAAAAAGAAGATTAAAGTTCCTTAGGCTTTTAAAAGTTTTGCATTAAAAAACACACATGAACTGGACTGAAGGTTTCAAATAAATACTATCACTTAATCTATGTACTCAGTACTAATTGCAGAGATGGGGTTGCATGAAGTAGATCGATTGAATCTACCTTCCCTTTGGAACACAACTGGCTGTATGCTAACGATGAACTTCTTGAATTTATTTCTATTAGAATGGCAGATCACTGAATATTCTGAACAATAAAACCACCCCTTGCTTACAGCACCAAGAAGAAGCAATCAAGAACACTTTTTTTTTTTTTTTTTTTTTTTTTTTTTTTTTACTCACTTGGGAGAAGTCACTTTTCCATTACACAGTGAACAACAGAACAAAAGCACCACACATCTTAAACATTTCTGGGTCGTCCCTTATGGAAGTTTAGACGTTGGACTCATGTAACTGCCTGAAACTGAAAAAACTGCAAAGGGCTCTTCGTTTCAAGGAACCAAAATAGAGGGGGGAAAGAAACACCTATCAGCAAATAATATGAATAAATTTGTAACCAGACTTAAATACTGATATGAGAGAAACCTGCTTAGAAAATACATTCATTACTATTAGAACAATCCAATGAGGTGCAGACATTTGGTTAAAGTGTGGCTTAATATCCTTAAAGGTTTCTGGATGTCATGTAACAACAAATATTTTGCAACAGACAAACTTTTTTGAAGAACATTTAGAGTTTGTTAAAATTGACCAAAAAAGACACAATCCAGATTCATCAACTGAAAAGGCAACATATTATAGAAAGACACCACCGTCATGACAAGTCATAACGTCTTACAAATGCAAAGCCTTTGTGTCAAATTGCCTTATGTAAAAAGAAATGTAACAAAGTGCTCACAGGTGGAGAAAGCATTTAACAACTAGTCTTTTATAAAAAACTATGTGTTAAAGATGTAAAAATAAATGAAGTGTTGAAGACCAAAGAGGAGAAGGATGTGGGCCAAAGTCACCCAGCTTCAAAGTCATTAAATTTAATTAAAAAAAAAAAAAAATCATCTATTTGGACCTCAACTACACTGAGTTTACAGAAATCAATTTTGTTAAATATTTAGCTTCACAAACTCTGCAAAAATGAGTTAGTGACCTACAAAAGTCATATATATAATACATTATCTTAAAGATCATATTTACAAAATTCACAAAAAGACTGCAAAATTCTGATTCAGACTGCAGTGCCTTGCCTTGAGTTTTCTGAAGTTATTTTCAAAAAAGATGAAAGATTATTGCTCTAATTTCCATAGACAGAAAACATTACATTATGCAGTCTTTTCAAATAATTCTTAAGAGATTGTGTTTGAGAAGGAACATGAGTACACCCTACCTTCATATTAAGTCCTTATCAAAGATATTGCATTAATCCATTATATAGTCTTTTATAAAGTGCACTCAGCTGCACATCAATATGTAAATATTAGTCACCATTGTGTTTAAATAATTTAAATTTATTATCCTCTCTTTTTACCCCTTGGCTTCAATGGACAGGATTTTGTACTAATACGTGCCAATTAATTTTGCACTGCTACTTTGCTTGGGAAATCCTGACTCTTGGGGGTAAGAGATTAAAAGCAGCATTTATATTCAGGAATTAATATAAAATAGTCAAGGCTAGGAACTACATTCTCTGTCAGATATTCTTACTAGAGAAATCAGAAAATTCTTATCACTGTGACTTCTCCAGGCACTTTTGTCTGCCTGTAGTTAAAGGGCTTTGGATAGCTACAGTAAATAGATAAGGTACACCAGGAGTCTACCCATCATCTCTACTAAAACGCCATTGCCAAATCCACATTTCTAGAGGCAGAGCGCCAAAAATACTTATGACCTTTTTTGTACACCACAATATACAGTAATACAAAGACTGCTTCTATTAAAATGTTTTTTGTTGGGTTTTTGTTGGTTGGTTGGTTGGTGGTTTTTTTTCCTCTGAATGAAGTAACTTAGGATGACATCATGGTGATTAACAGGAAAAAATCACTTATTTCCATAAGGCCAGTACTAGTTGCCGTGAAGAATGCGTAGCTTTCCTTTATAATACTAGTGCATCATTAATACAGCGCATTCTTGTTTGAAGATATGGTTCTAGGTGTCAGCAGTATTTCTGTTAAAGAAAAGAAGAAATAATCATCAGAGAAAATAAAAAATACCTTTGCCGAAAAAACTGATCAACATACTGCATTTTGAAGAGGAAAGTACTGACAGTCAGCTTCTAAGCAGGAGAATGGCATTTTAGTGCTCTGCTTTGAAGATAAAATTGTAGAAAAGAAATGCTGTCCCAGAATTTCCTAAACATCTTATTTGGGTATCTTCACTGTATGACACATGGGTTTGGAAAATCTGACATCTCACCTTCATTTTCCCATCTTTATAAAAGGTACTTGTTATATCAAAGTCCTCCAACACCTTACTTACCTCCCAGAAGTCCTCAGATTATTTTGGCTGCTTCCTTAGGTACCTTAGACAAAATTTCATGAGGTACTTTCTACTTGAATAAATTATCCTTTGGTGTTTTGTGGAAAGATTACAGCAAAAGTATATTTATTATTCCAGCCTTCTTTGCAGTGTCTGTTATCAGCTCATTTTTCCCTTAAATAAGGGGCCTAGATTTTCCATAGTATCTTGCTATGCATACACAAGCTATTGTAAGGTATTTTAAGGTGACGTATCATCATCAGCTTCTGCCAGAAGCAGCATACTGTGCTACCAGGATTGCTGGTCTAACTCATGAGAGCTATTATATATAATATTTTATATTTGCTGGAGATGCTTTTCACAATCTCCATGTTTTGGTCTCTGGGGTTTATCCAGGCTCAGAAGTATTTAAGCATCCTTTGTACAATTTAAGCCTTGATCCTACCTATGATACGTCAAAGTCAACAGCTAATCACAGCACACAGCTTGCGTTCATGATGGATTTAATTTAAATATCATCAAAAATAAGGTATCTCTTGGGACACAAATGGTAGGTCCACAGATGTAAATGTAAACAGGATAACTGAGAACAGGATTGTGCCAGAGGAATGGCTTGAAGCAAACTGTACTCAACAGGAAAAGAGTCATCAGATCTTTTCATCGATTTTTATGTACAACTTACCTGGTCTGGAGCCATAGGCATCCCTGACATAGGCATGGTATTAATATTCATCTGTCCAATATGGCCACTGCTGCCATTCATGTGCATCATACTGTACGCTGCTGGATTACCTTGATGGCTGAACTGCTGCTGTGGGAAAGAACTGAAGCACAAAAGGACAAATAAAATTACCTTCCAAGAAGTTTACATATTGATGTGCCTTTCCTGCACCAGCTGTCAACACCTGAAAGATTAAACTATTTTTACAGTTACTTGTTTCTACCTAATATCTGTTTAACATAGAAACAGGAATTTCCCTCCCAAAAGGAATTTTGCATTTTTAGATACGCACAGAAGTACATGTGTGCATTTCCTATTGTAACCTTTTTGGAGGCTTCTGTTAGGGCTGTACCGTCAATTGTTATACTATTCTGGACTTTTGTATTTCCCCCCAAGTTATTTTTTCAGTATTCAAAGACTGAATGTTGCTTCCAGTACAAAGATTGCAGAGGTCCAACATGAATAAATGGAACTAAGCATAAGATACATTTAATCAGTCTATTTCCTAAACCAGAGCAGGATCAAGGACAATGCAGACACTAGAGATATAATTATTTTCCCCTCTTCTAAATCCTTTTTCCACTACAAGCTATTTAACATAGCTTCTACTTTCAACAAAATGAAAAACAATTTTTGACCTATAGGTTATAACTGAGAAGTTCACCTGCTCCTGGCCATGCTTCCCGACGGCCAGCCCTTCATCTCAGGGGACTGGTACATTGTTGCTGTCTGCGGATGCTGCATCATAGGATTCTGGGAGGGTCCAATTCTTGATGATATCATTGGGTTGGGAGGGCTTGATACTCTGCTAAATGCAGGATCAGGTTGTTGGCTTATTCCTTAAAAGACCAAGGACAGACAATATACTTCAGTTATCATCACCTAGTACTTTTAGTTCATCTTCTTGCAGTGATGGGAAGGGAAAAAGTCATCCTTTTTTGTAGAATTATTTTCCATTTTTGAGAGTGATTGGTATTTAGGTAGGTTGGATTAATAATAAATGAAGAAAGGGAAAAGAAAACTAGACAGACAAAAAAAATGTTAGTACTAGTACCGTAATTAGGTGGATAAGGGAATTGCTGTGGAGGAACTTGAGCCATTGGAGGGCCTGTCAAAGCACTATCCATGCTTCCTGAGGCAGTCACATTGGGTGGTGGACTGAAGGCCTGAGGTTGCTGTTGCTGCTGCATCATCATTGCCATCCTCTGTTGTCTAAAATGATGACTTATTAGCTCCCTGTTACGTTGAGCCACCATTTGAGCATTAAGAAAACCTTGCTGCTATCCCCCAAAGAAAAGAAAAATCATATTAGAAAACATTTTTACAAATGAAATCATGTTAGAGTCAATCAAACCACCTACACTCTAAGACCCAGCATACCCACTGCCAGAACAGAAAGTTAAGAAAACCCACAGCCAGTACAAAAATCATCAAAATACCAAAGGTTTTCATTAAGTTGTTATTAGTGCAAAACAAATGATAAAGTAGATTATCTATCACATCCTACATGGAAAAAACTATTGGCACACTTTATTGATAACTATGGCCTAATGAACAAATCCCTCTGAAATCTCATGAGTAAGAGGTAAAAAAAAGGTTCTTTCATGTGGAACCATGAAAGAAGGTCTAAATTCTGAACAGATATGTAAAAGACGTGACTAAAAATTACTGTTTCAGATGGCTAGTGTAATAATTACTTACCTGTGATCCCACCTGTGGCTGCATGACTGGTCTCATCACCGAGGTATTACCACTGACTGGATTTTCCATTTTCATTTCAAGCGCTTGACGGGTCTGATTCATAAACTTGGAAAAAGACATTTTAGCACTACTAGCTTGAAAATACTAGTATCTGAACAAAGTAACAGCAACTCCTCCAAAAAAACATTCCTTACAAACCTCTTGAATCCTAAAGTGCAATGGTTGATTTTTGCCTTGTTTGATGTATCTGAAGTACCAAACTATTTGGTTAAGCAGCCCAAAGACACACAAAAAGAAAAAACCTCCAAACAGTGCAGAACTAACTGGCTCCCCCCCCCAAAAAAAAATTAGCACTTTTTAAGAATAAATATATAACAGACTATCTGTTTGTTCCAAATCATGTTTTGGGCAGAAGGGTATAACCACTAGCTTTGCTTAAAATCATAAAATTCTGTCTCCTTCCCTCTCCACCACAAAACCTCAAAGCCATACAGATTGAATTAGTGTCACAGAACAAGACAGAATACAATATTTCCTCAGGATTAAACACTGCCATTCCATGTCACAGAGCACTATCTCCGTTTCCGAGTTTTATTTGTACATTGTATTTGTTATCAGGACTGCACTTTCACAGGGGGAATTCAATGATGAAATCAAGGGGCAATTTTTTAAGCAGTGCTTTCAACCCAGGGTTACGATCTACATGGCTGTATCTACTCTCTCACACTTCATCCTAAGAAAATGCATAAAATGACATCAAATCCATAAATGGGAAAGCAAACCCCTGTCTCAATAACAGGGTCACCTAGAGCAGGTTGCACAGGATGGCGTCCAGGTGGGTTTGGAATGTCTCCAGAGTCGGAGAGACTCCACCACCTCTCTGGGCAGCCTGTTCCAGTGCTCTGCCACCCTCAAAGCAAAGAAGTTCCTCCTCATGTCTAGATGGAACTTCCTAGGTTCAAGTCTGTGCCCGTTACCTCTTGTCCTGTCACTGGGCACCACTGAAAAAAGACTGGTCCCATCCTCTTGGCACCCTCCCTTTAAATATTTATAAGCATTGATGAGATCCCCCTCAGTCTTCTCTTCCTAAGACTAAAAAGAGCCAAGTCCCTCAGCCTTTCCTCATAAGAAAGATGTTCCAGTCCGCTAATAATCTTCGTACCCTCTCCAGCAGTTCCCTGTCCTTTTTGAACTGGGGAGCCCAGAACTGGACATAGTACTCCAGATGCAGCCTCACCAGTGAGATTCAGAAAAAATACTAAATATTAACATGGATAAAGAGATCATCAGAGCTATGTCATACAAGAGTACTGTTTTAAGTAGCTATAATGTTGTGTGCTGCAGGAACCAATACAATCTGTAGCTAAGGAGGCTGATTAAGGAGAAACACTTGTCCTAATAAACATTCTTTCACTCCTACAGCCATTAGGCACTCGGCGTGAAAAGCACTCTCAAAATGAAAGATCCGTCCTTTCAATCATCTGCTGTAATGTCAATGTTCATATTCATGAAGCAACACAATTCAGTGTGCACCTTATTCCATTCTGAAACAAGAAGAAAGTGTAAACGCAGGAGCAAAAGATTACCTGCTGCCCCTGAAGCCTCTGCTGGAGCTGCATGCGGAGCTGCTTTGGTGTATTGGTTCGAGGTCTCATCACATTTGCTCTAGGATGCATACTTTGAAGTGGAAAATTGCTCTGTTGGCTCATCTGATTCATCACTGAATTAAAAGTTGGCTGCTGTCCCTGAATGTTACTAAAACTTCCTGGCATTGCTGCCCCTTGCCCTTGATAAGGCTGCCCATATAACGAAGGCTTCTGGTCAATCATGACTGAAGATTCCTGACCTTGAAATGAATCTTGTTTGGGTTCCAAAGCTTGTCCCTTCAACAGATACAAAAGCGTTTTCACTAGCAGTATATTCTTTAAGTAGGATTTCCGAAAGAAACAATAAAGCTAATACAGCATACAGCAACTGATAGTTTCTTGGATAGAACATAGCACAGACAGATTACTATTAGTTTTGTCTCCAAGACAAATGAAATAGCAGAAGTTATTATTAATAATAATAATTTTTTAAAATCAGTTCTGATGCACACTCCTTACATAGGCAGACCAGCATCATTATTCAAGCCCTTCTGCACTTTTAAACTGCTATTTGTACAAGTGACAGTGTGATTTTGTGGGTTTTAGCAATTATTCATAGAATTTCTTTTTCCTAGTTGCTAGCCATGTAAATTCAAGCTGGAACTGGAGGAGATGGAAATGTCCTACTCACTAACATGTCACTGCCAGTCAACACAACACAAGCTCAGTTGACAACAGTTTACTAAAGAAATCGAACACAATTCTGTGCTTATAGAATTATAATGATTTACTCCCCAAAAAACCCCCCTATATACCAAGGCGTATTACAATAAACTTAGATAAGAAGATGCCATTTTATGTTTTTGTAATGTACAAGACATTTGATCAATACTGAGCTTCTCCAATGAAAATCACTGCTCAACGTAGATGCTTCCAAAGGCAGATTTAGGAAAAGGAAGAGAAAGAAGAGAGGAGACAGAGTTTTCTTTTCAAGTAAAAAAATAATACAGGTTTTTGGAAAATAAATGGCAAAAATCTCTGTCTACTTACTTGGTTTACAAGATCAGGAATTCCTAATGCTCTGTCAATTTCTTCCAGACCTGTAACATCCGTATTACTGAGCAATGTGTGCAGCTGATCCAGAAGTGCCCTTTCATCATTCTGGCCTTCCATATTTGGTGCCGGACACAAAAGGTCATCCAAAGAGTTTCTAACTAATTGTCTATAAATATAAAAACATTACAACCATTATGGACTATTGTCCTGGTTTCAGTGACACAGGATTAATTTCTCTTTCAGTAATTTTACTTTTCAGTACGGTCTCTTTTAATGCTTGGGAAAAGTGCACTTTTAGAAGACTCCGGTGTCTGAATTTGTGAAAATAGGTACTTTATAGCCAGCTATGGTAGGCAGGTTTCAAGGTCTCAGTGGTTTTGAGCTAGCCATGAGCAGGGACGAGGAGGAGCGAGACCTGGGCACTTGACCCAAGCTGGCCAGCAGGGTTATTTCCTTCCATGAACGTCCCATTCCATATAAATTAGAAAGTTTGCTGAGGACTTCTCTCTCTCTCTCCCTTCATGGCTGTGATCCTGAGACCTTCCTACCCCGGTGCTGGACCCCTGAGCCCTTCCCTTTGTCCCGAAGCCGTAGCGCTCGCAGTGGCCGACATTTGCTGTCCCCTGCTGGGAGTGCACGGCTGCCTATGGATAGAATGGGCTGAGTATAATCCTTGTATATTTTATATTAGTATCAGGATCAATATTGGTTCTTTAGTATTATTAATGTTAATTATTTAGTCTTATTCTATTAAATATGTTTATATTTCAGCCCTTGGGTTTCCTTGTTTTTTCCCGATTCCCCTTCCCAGGTGGGCAGGGGTCATCAGGTGAGTGAATAATTGTCTGAACAACAATAAATTGTTGTGGGTTCCTCAAACCGTAAGAACTATAAAGGCATATACATAGTTTTTATATAATATTTTGACCTGCAGATGATTAAGTACTGTAGTCACCCAGAAGACGAATTGAAGTCCCAAATGTAGGTCCTAAAACGTCCAGTCAACTGCCATGTATCCTTGAATACACATAAATTCTCTTTTCTCCTGGCCTCTGCATGTACCACAGAGACATGATTTCAGATTTTCCCCTCTTTTCTCTGTGCCTCCTAACTCAAGGATTGATTGATTTTGTTAGCAATGCCTTTTGTGGAGCTGGGTTAAAAGATACCCAGTGTCATATCATCAACAGAAATGGAAATAGATTCTGACTCCAATCTGTTATCCCCACTGTATATGCTACATTAATTTTTTTTCCAGGTCTTAAATTCTTCTGACAAACAGTGAACAACTGTATTTTAACTTATCTTAAAACCTTCCCCAATTCTACCTGTTTTGGGAACCCCGCGATGCTTGCTCCATGGACAGCATGTTGTCAGGCCACGATCCTGGTTGGTTAGATGGTCCTGGCTGTCCATATGGATTCCCCCCCATGCCAATGTTTATCTCATTTGGCCCTGCGAGGTAAAAGATTTGTGTGTTTTTTAAAAACAAAAGGTATCATCTTGCTCTCCCAGTGTTCACATAAAGCATTATGGATGATCACACAAATTGTCATGCACCTTCACGACCTTTCCATTAGCATGTTTTAAAGTGTATACATACATAAACTCACACTCAAGATAATTTCAGAAATATAATAGACCACAGATTTAAATATGACAGTGATCTAAAGCTGCTACCCTGTTAGAGCAGAATTGCTATTTCTAATCCTTAAGCCCCTAAAATAGGAACTTGACAGATACAGCAACTTTACATTAAAAAAAAAAAAAAAGAGTTTTCTGGCCAATTAAATCTACATTGTCATAGTGACATCAACAACATTTGGCATTTTAAATTCCAGAACAGGTGAAAACCAAAAGAAACACAAGGTACATAACCACCACATTTTACTCTTTGGGAGTATGGCCTTCCTTCTGCCTATTCAGAGACATACAGCACTACGTAGGAGAGGTTGTGTCATCCCATTATTTCCCAGTATTTGTAGGAATCATCTAGCAATAACAATTTCTAGGAACTAAGCTGAGGAATTCTGACTCAGTCAAGACTGCACAAATTTCTTCCCAATTTAGCCTTATATCCACATGTCACATTGAAACGGTAGGTCTAAGGGAACTGGTAACAGCCCTGTTAGCCTTCCATGGTAAAAAGGGAAAAAAGGAATGCCACTGTCTATTTTGGCCCTTTTTGGGCACGCCAGCATTGGCACATTAGACAGGACAATTTCATCTGTAGGCTAAATTTTTGCTAGAGATATAGAACAGAAAAAAACCACAGGCTTTAAGACTCTCTTCATATTTTAGATGTGCAGCTTATTTCCTCCCATGCAAACATGAATAGAGAACCTGTATTTGCAATGTGGTTTTATATTAAATTTGGATACCAATGTGAGAAGAATTTTGAAATACTTAAGAAAAAGCTTTAAAAAACCCAAGAAGTTAACAGCAAAAAAAAGTCTATATCAAGTACAATAAATTAAATTTATCAGAATGCTGTTATCTTCAAATATAACCATAGATGGCATTTAGTTCCTGGAATTCAGCAGAGAAGTACTGCACTAAAGAAATACAAAGAAATTATCCCAAAAAAACCTGGACACTTGGGATGAATTATCTGTGTATGAAACACACAGATATCACCAGAAGAAAACACCAAAAAGTTATCAAATGTCCCAGTCAGTGAACAATAACAGCCTTAACCTCAAAAAGCCTTTGGATGAAAAGCTAGTATTCTACCAAAACTGAAAAGACTCTGATGCTGAATACTAACTAAGAAACTAGTGAGATTGTGCTAAGTAAAAGTAAAGAACTTACTCATGTGAATCATTTGCTGTTGTAGCATTGGTCTTGTACCGGGTATGCTATTGGAACGAACGGGCAGCCCAGACACAGAGCCACCCGCCGTGGCTCTGGGAAGGGACGCACTAAACTCGGGTCCTGGTCTCAACATTGAAGCAGAGCTTGTAGGTTCCAATCTGTTCACCTTTGAGTTTGGCAAACCCCAGTCTCCTGACTGATGCTGATTCATCGCTACATTTCTGTTGGGAGCACTTGCTATAATGAAGAGCAGAAAATACAGTAACTTTTCATCTAGAATACATTACACATTTAGGTTTTAGAATTATTTTTATGTTTTACCAACAAGGATATCTGCCAATGACAGAGCAATTCACTCAACTCCTACAAAAGCATCTAAAGCTTACCAAGTCAAGTTCTAAATCATCAAACAACTATATTTATCTAAATATATTTAAAAATAGTAATTGACTGACTGCCATCGTGACCTGTTCTCACGTCTATATATCAAAAACATATGTTAAATTCAAAACTCGAAATAGTAAAAAATAATTTAACTACTAAACAAAAGTAAAGTACTGGTAATACACAGAGGGTAAACAGTTATGTTCTGGTTATTTTAGTTATTTTAGTTACTTATATTTATATTTATATTTAATTTATTTTATATTTAGTTATTTTAGGCAGGGATAACAATTAAAAAGTGTTTATATGCTGATGGTAAAATTAATACTCTTTAACGTTAAGGTTTCTTTTAACCAAAATTAATATTATAATCTTGCAACATTTTTTACATAAAAGCTTTTTCCTTTACAATGAGATCTATTTGTACACAATCAACAAACCCAGATTTGCTCCAAAATTTTCCTGGTTTTCAATCATTCTTGGACTTCCACCCATCAAGTTTTGCTTTTGTAACATGGAGAATGCATTGACATTCCTCACTGGAGCACTCGAGCCCACAGGGCTGTCTAAGGACATGGCTCTGGTGAAAGGTGGGCGGGTAGTCGGCACAGACTGGGGACTCCTCGTACCTGTTAAAGAATTAAAATGTGCATGCAACTGTATGTTTTAAATAGCAAGTACCATTAATGACTTAAATAAAGAAGTCTGACCTACTTATGGGCACGTATATTTGACCTTAAAAAAGCCAAATGCAGTTCCCTTTGGCCCTAGACATAAAGAGGTTCATTTTAGTTTAAGTTCTGTAATGAGCCATGGTTTTAACATTTTGAAACACACTAGTATTAGAGAGTCCTTGATATATATGAGTGGACTGCTCAGCCTTTGGATAACTCTGACATGGAGACAGAAACAAGTCAAATGGTTCTGAACAGGTTGAATCCAGATGCAGTGTGTTCCAGAGCACAGCGTACTACATGGACTAATTAACCCAGAAATCACTGTGCTCCACAGCCAATAGTGTCAGCAGCCTTACGTGTTCCTGTACTTGGTTTTACATTTTTCGTTATGCATGTTTCACCTCCTTAGGTTGCTCTATATAATCAAGAGACCAACATTATAAAAGGAAGCGACAACTGCAATGATGCTGGTCTATTACCAAGGTTATCTTCCCCTCCCACTCAGCTTCCTACTAAGGAAGGGCGTTCGTTTCAATGTCAGGGAGGGGTACTGAGTAGTACCAATCCCGTATTATTTCCCTAGTCATTTAATTTACAACTCACAAAACATTTTTCCTGATGTCTTGTCTCTTAGAAATCTACGTTAGACAAACCCAGAAGAAACCATAAAATAAGGAACTGAAGTTAACATTATTCATTGTGTATATACTAGAGGAGTGCTGTCAAGACAGGTAATAGTTTAGATAATAGCCTGTGAAAGCATAATTAGCCATTTTGCATTACATTTGCCCTTGAACATACAGGAGATCAAAAAAGTATTCTCTAAGGATCTGAGGATGCATTATGTTTACATCAGGTAAGAACACCCTAATTTTAAAAACTAAAGTTATATTAGATGAAATTCCTTACCCAATACAGCATTTCCTTGAAATAATGCTTGCTTTGATCCAAGGTTATTTCCATTTGCAGACATAGCATTATTGTAAAACTCTGAACTAGTCAGATCACCTAGAATTGCATCCAAATTATCCAAGTCTCCACTCATCTGGAAAAGATGCAGTAAAATACCAAGGTTATTTACTATTGTATGGCTATCCTTCAGCTTTTATTTAGCTCCTCACTAACCTTAAAAGATATAACTGGGACACAAATGTTTTAGTTCACTGACAGTACCTTGGGCTATCTCACAGTTTCCAAAGAACTTCAGGTATCATTTAGCTACATTTTTTTTTTTTTTTTAAGAGTGTTTTGCTTGCCTAAGTTTGAGAATTAGGAGAAACTGGAGGTACACATAAATAAAATGAAAAGCACCTTTGAATATAAACATTTCAGTCATCACAAATTACAAAGATAAAAACACTAATGAGAGCAAACAATGTCAAGAATGTGTACCATTTAGTGATAAATAATGTATTTGTCATACACAAGAAGCCTAATTTGATCACTGGTAAACACAACACAACATATGAAAAGTACCCACACATTTTTCTGGTCAATTGGAGCCCTAACCTTCTTTAAAAATTTGTCTTCAAATCAGATGCAGTTTTAACAGAAAAAGAATTGCATATATAGGGGATTCGTATCTTCACAAAACAAGCTTCTCTGAATACATTAATTAGATCTCAGGAGCAAGTACTGAAACCGCGCATTGGGTACTATTACACAGTTGTTAGTGACTTTTCCATAAGTGGTACTCAAAAAAATATTATAAGGTGTTTCATTTATAGTCAGCCATTAGCTAATATAAAAATTGTGCAGTAATTTTTTATTTACATAGTCATTACTGACTTGGGAAATGCAAGCTCTAAGCTATCAACATGTTTTCAGTAAACTCTGCCATACTGACCAGTATTATTTACTTTGAAGCAGTTCCAAATGTGACTTAGGAACGAAATACAACAGAAATATGATCTATGCTTTATAATTTTAAAAACAGCTGTCCCTAACAAGCATATTGCTGCTTTCAGGAGAGCTCTTCATGGTGATACAGTTTCCTGTATCATGAAATTTCTTGGAATTTCAACTCTAGAAACATTGAAACAAATAAATATACACGTATTTATTTGAATGCTGAACATATATTTATTTGGAAAAACATTTTCCCTCATTTAAGGAAAAAAAAAGAGTGCTAAAACCAATGAATGAACTAAACCCAATCTATAGCTATTTTAAGTATTACATATTTTTGTGTATTTTTTATATTTTCAAAACAAAATCATGTTTTACCTTTTGCTATTGTATTGCCAACTAATTACAGAGGCAGTTACAACTCCATTTCCTAAGAAGCCCTAAACATGTGCTATGTGAAATAGCAGATGTTAAAGATATGATTTTAAGGAATAATTTGTAGATATACACTACCTTAATCATACCATAACTTAAAGACAACATTAGTCCAGGACTTCAGTACAGCACATTTAGTTATATACATATCCTACAGCTCTCTTTGTTTGTGCTTTTTGAGTTACAATAAAACCTGAGTATATAGCTTCACACCATTTGCACAGAACTTTCTTAGAAATGTTTACACACACATACTGAAGAGTGTTCTATATTTAGCCATTCACTGTAATAAGGAAATATTGGTTTGTTCACTACAATCATTTTAAATTATACTGTACCTCCTCTGCTGGTTCCGTTTTTATTTTCATCTCTTTTTCTTGACTAGAAGTAGGAATTGTAGAACTACTGCATTGTCCCATTTTATTATCCACACTTTCTACTTTAGGCTTCAACTCTTTGGAAAGCGGGTCTTTCACATCATCTTTATCTAACAGGTATCTTAGTAAAGCATTGTTTTCCTTCTTCTTCGGGCTCAGTTGTTCCTGTTTGACAGTGCCTTCTCCACAGGGGGCTGTATTACTAGCATCATGATACGTGTCTTTACCAGTAGCTTCAGCTGTGATCTTGGCTACCTCTGCAGGAGAATTACCATTCTGCAACAATTTATGTAAAATCCTATGCTTCTCTTGCAGGAGTGACCCATGCATGTTTGAGGAGGAAGATACCCCTCCAGACGTTGAAGAGGAAACTCCTGAAGGACTGGTAACATTGGAAGAAGATTCTTTACAATTTGAGTCTAAAGGTGAGTTTGATGCTGTAGAATGTCCTCTTTCATCTGAGGAGCACGTGAGCAGCTGAAGCAGTTTTTTATGCCCTTTGCTTTCAGATGGTCCTCTCTGACTTTCAGATGCCTCCGGATTTCCCTCTTTATTATCTTTTTCACTAAGATCCCTGCTGTTTGACTGGCAGATGGAACTTTCCACTTGGTTTTGTTCACAATACAAACCAGAAGGGCTTTTGGAGTCCTGGGTACTCGTTTTACCTTGCTGAGCTATGCTCATGTTTGGGGAATTATCCAATTTTGGACCCGGTGAAGAAAGTGTTGATAAAAGGGAAGTTCCAACACCCTCACTAATGGCTTGAAGAGCACTAAGAGAACTGCTAGAGAAAGTGCTGTTGCCGGTGTTGCTGGCAGAGCCCATTGGAGAGTGCATACCTGTATCACATGACAGAGATCAAACTCATTAGACGACAATACTGTCTGTATCTATTTTTCCTTTGGATTATGTATGACTGCCACATTGAGTTAATTATTTTAAAATAAACTTTTACCATGAAATTAGGTATACTACATTTAAGTAACACATAAAAGGTCATATAAAAATGTTTAAAATGATGAAAGATGGAATTCAGATCAAAGTGAGAAAAGATAGCTTAAAAAAAAAAAAAAAAGAGCTTCTAACAAAAATAAAATACCTGTAACTGGAGAAAACTGGTGTGAACTCATTTTTGGACTCCCTCGATTCCTAGGAGATATCATTAGATTCTGTTGGTTGGAAGTTAAACCAGGACTACCATGTGGTGGGCTACTTATATTTAACCCGTAACTGTTGTTCTGATAAGCAGAGGACTGCATTCCAGGTCCAGAGTTCACTGGCCCCATATTACCAGGGCCTCCATATCGACTGCTGCTGAGCTGACCCACTGCATTGGGATCTCCCATACCATAGTTCCTGTTCTGCATCGGCATGCCTTGACCAGGTGACATGTTCATAAGACCACCAACAGAATTTGTGTTTCCAGCCACAGGTGTTCTGATGTTTTGCCCAACTGAAGCAGGATTTGGCCGATATCCATTTTGTTCTCTGCAAGTTCAACATCCCCAGAAACCCCAAGAAAGCAAATTAAAACCTCATTTGGAATCAAGTGCTACAAAGACAGAATAACATTATTAAATAATTTTCCAAATATTTTTTCAAAAAGAGCAGTGAGAATTCAAGCTTCCACAAAAGCAGAACTAAGCCATGCCACTCATTTATTCATTACAGAAGTGCCTGGTCCTTTAGGTGATTTAAGTTATAAGCACATACAGTATCACCCCTTCAAAAGGCTTTCATCAACAGTCATTAGTCAGATTTATCAGTTTAAACATCATCTTTCTTTTACTCCCTTCCTGAGTCAATGCATGACACCATTCTACTGTGCACACTAATGATGCCCTGAACAATCTCAGCTACTCATTTTTCAGCATCTGGAGGCACTTTAATGCCAGAAGCAGACAGATTCCCTCCAGACTGGCATTTCAATTATTCTTGCAATCAACAAGAACAGGTCACAGGAAGTGCTATTTAAGCTACATTTAACTTTGAGTCATCAATGATGCATCTGAGGGGGGGTTGTTGTCTTTCTGATTGGTCTGCAATTAAAAAGAGTAAGATAAAGCATGTAACTAAGCATTTCTGTTTTCAGTGTTTCATCATTATAAATGTTAACCCAAAGGAATAATGAATACATAATACAGGCTCCATGCAGGTACTGAGGAAAAACCTCTCTTCTGACTGTGACTGTCTTTCTGCCACACATTTAAGCTGGGAGCATCAGTGTCAGGTTAACACACTTATTTGTATGCTATGCAACTCTGCTTCCCAAGTTATTTCCCCTCTGAGTTTTAATCAGATAAAATATTTTGGTATAGGTTTTTTTCCAAGTATCTTCAAGGTCAGATATATTTTAAAAAGCTATGACACTTAAATGACAAACAGATACCACTGATTTCACCTTTGAAGAAAGTGGGTAGAGACAAATCCGTGGCGGTCATTAGTTACAGGATTTCGAAATAGTTTACTCTTTGTTTGCGCTGTCACTATAGTACCATCCGCTAAAGAAAACCGGTACAGTGGTGTTTCAGCATGACCTTGTGTATAAGCTGTAAAGGAGATACACAAATATAGTTTCATATTTAAAAACTGAAGAATTACTAATACGCACTCTACAGATTTTTAACACAATACCCATCATCTGCTGAAGATTAAAAAAAAAAAAAAAAAAAAAAAAAAGAGACACACCCAAGATAGATATTCAGAAAAAGGAAGCATTCCACATTTTCTCTTAAATTAGTAGAGGAAAGATAAAAGCAAACAAGATCATTTTGATGCTGCAGTATTTTGTGCTCACCATGCACAGCTGGCAAAGTTCTACATTTGTTAACTAACCAAGGCTAGGTTAGTAGGTTTCCATGGCTTCTCCTTGGGGAGAAGGACTAATCAACACTTAAACATTAATTGCACTAAAAAACACAGGTAACTAATATGGAACACAAATGAAACTCTGAAGCCTTCAGATGAAGTATTTTTAAGTTCAGAAGTTTTATTTCAATCAAAAAATTGTGGAAACCATTGCTTTTAATCTGAGCTCCAAATTTCTTGTTAATTTAGGATTTATTTAATCAGTTAAGTTAAAGAACTTCCAATGGAATCGAAACTCCATTTTCTGCCAGTATAAGTTTCTCTTTATTTAATATCACCTCTGCATGAATTACTTTGTGAATCCTTCAAAAAGACTAGAGTTTAAAAAACTTAGAAAATGTCATCTTTCGTACGGAAGACAGTGGCTGTTACTTCACTTTATCTATCAAGGTTATCAAATTAGCATTACAAAATACGTAACACTGAAACACTGAAAATATTTTGAACCCTTGTGTCTTGAATAAGAAAAAGGCATCAACACAACTGTTACCACTTTTAGTGAGCTATCCTTTAACAAAAGAAAGGATAAATTAAAATAAAAAGAAAGTCAAACTAATGTTAAACAAAGGTAACAAGCTAATGATGATTAAGCATTACATGTTATTACAGAAATATAGCTGTCATTGTCATTGCTATATCCATCTGTGGAAAAACAGACTACTTCAGGCTCCCAGATCACATATCTGATATTTTCCATGGAAACTGTCAAAAGAGACACATTAGAAAAACCAAATAACTTTCATGAGAATTCCTATTTCTCAAGAGGTCATCGTCCTTCAGCTTGTCAATAACACTAACAAAAAATATGAAAAAAATGAACACAGGCAGAATTTAGCATTTTTGTCTTTCAGAAAAAAATGCAGCCGCTAGGAGAAGTGCTACAACCAAGACTGCGGAAAGATTTTACCTTCATGATAGTGGCGTTTGTTTGACCATGACTGTCCATCATTATGGCATAAGAACCTCTGAATACACCGACGAATTATATCTTCAAAGCCAGGTCTCATGGAAGACCGTAATGAGTTTGTATCAATGTTGACAAGTTTGCCTGTAACAGGAAAGAAAATACACAAGTTAAACTCTTTATGACTATGCCAATCCTTTTGTATAAATATAGTATGTTTCAGAAGGCTCCAATATCACCATTTTACTTGTTCATCAGCCTAACACCAGATTTTGAGTATGCAGAAATTGCATTTATGAATTATTGGCTATATGGAAATATGATGCTGCTTGTTAAAACATTAATATTCAAAGGGATTTAGATAACTGAATAAGAGGAAGTTAAGCACCCCCAGGTTAATGCCAGAGCTTTAGAAAACAGTAACCTTAGTCTCTGGTTACAGGCACCCAAAGGATGCATACATAGTAAAATTTTCAAAAATACCAAACAACTACATCCACAAATGAACATCATAAACATTAACTAGCATCAGAAAAACCCCCATCTAGATTATATAAGTATTTCAATTTAAACAGCATAAAACACTTTAAACATTAGCTCACTTAATGTAGAAAAATACAAGCATTCTAGCTTCAGTTATGATTTAAAATATTTCTTCCATGTCAAGGAAAGCACAATGACAACCACTTGAAATGTTGCCAAAGTAATGCTTTATACCAAACTGCCAAACAATAGCATACCAGCACAGAGACAGAAAACGTGTGCCACAGTTGTTGTTACACCCCACTGCCAACAGAGGTATATTGCAAAAACCAGTGTGAATTCTGCCAGTCACTACAGATACACGATGTATTTACATACTTGATTTATTTAAAACAGGAGCACACGGACAAAAAAGATACCTTCATACCTTCATCTTGTGTGCATTTCTCACCTGAAAGATCATGTCTTGTAATAAAGCTCTCTGGATTTGTTGGAAATACCCTTTCTGCAGTTGTGATACGACGTGCCACACAAATCATACAGGATTGCAAATCTGTATTTAAAAAATAATGTTTCTCCTTTAATTTCTCTCCTGTTTTATTCTATTAAAGCATCTAATAAAATAGCTGAAGCATCCTTCATTGTTAAAATGGAAGTATAAACAACAAGTATTTAAGTTTTTGTATTCTGTTCCTACTTACTTAAAAATGGATTGCAGAAGTTACAGATTTCATAGTACATACCAAACAGCTTTACTTGGAGATTTCTTTTGTGCACAGTAATTCCACAAAATTTCCTACCTTCCCCCTCTTCCATCATCGCTCTTGGCTGAGATAAAGCAAAGCACTGCATTGTTTCATATCTCTGACGTGTATCCTGATGGCTGCTTACATCTTCCAAAAGATCATGAGAAGTTTTCACCATCATTCGGCAATTGAATGTATGACTCTTCTGTCTAGGTGTTTCATTGGTCCAAGCAACTCCATTAACTTAAAAGAACACAGCAAGAATTTATAAAGATTTTCAGATAAAATCAATTCATAACTGATTTTTCTTAAGTTAGATACCTTGTTCCTAGATTATAGAGATTAAAGAATTTATTAAAATGCTTTCTCAATAAACAGTTGGGTTTATACCTTGGGTATAGTAGTATTGTGAACCAAGTAAAAAAACCTCTTTCCCTGACACTTTCAGTTACTCAAAGGAGAGCTGAAAAGTCATTCACATATTTAAAAAACAAATTCCCTCAGCTAGTCTTGTGGCTTTAGGCAACGTGTTCCTTTAGTATCCTTGCTTTAAATTACAGGTAAACTAATTGCAAAGGCTGAAGTACAGTGTGAATTTCCCGCACATTTATTTCTAGTGGTGTGCTTTAGTAAGAATACAGTAATATTTTTCAAGATTAACATACTTGTACAGTCAAATATTCTTTGTATAAGTAATTTGTTTTGAAAGGTTATTCATTACAAGTTGTTTTTTCCTTCTGCGATTGTTTTCAAATAGCCTAGTAACAGTGCAGTAAGTCAGCTTTTATTACCTGAAGATTTAGGTAAGTTTTTAAGAAAGTCCTTCCGGTCCTCTTCATGCAAGATCCCATAGACACTTGTATTAACCAAATCTTCTTGTTTATATTGCAGATACTGTGTGACATTTTCTGACACAAATACTATGTTCCCATCTCGATTTACAACAAACAGGAAACCGTCCAATGCCTAAATATTAACATGACAACATATCATATAAGACACACTGCCTAATTCTGAACATAATTTAGTTAAAAACTATGTGGTTGATAAATGTCAAGTTACAATACATGCACTACATGCATCGAAGGCAGAGCTGAAGTTTTAAATTTTTCTCTGAGGAAAATTGTGTCTGGTAAGGAATGATTTCAATATTAAAAATTAATCTGCTCATTTGTTGTTCCATTGAGTTTTTTCACAGTGATAACCACCCTTGTTTTATCCTTGCTTTATCTGAATACAAGATAATGAATTTGTAACATTATTTCAATAGCTGGCAAGTTGAAACAAGAAGAAATTCAGTAGAAACAAGTAGTGAGACATGAACATGAAGCCATTTCCACCAGCAAGTGACCAGGTAAAAGAAGAGGGTCTATTCATATCTTAAAATACTGTATTCTCCTAACTGAAAGAAAAAAAATCAGTATCTATGTAAAATAGTTATGTTTCAAAAGTGCTTTTTAATGGACTTGTAAATATGGGATTGGTTTTCTAGGCATAGAGAAAAGGTATCTGCTATGCACCTTTTTTTACAGTTATTCCTGAGTTATTTTACTTGATGGCAACATTTATTTAAAATGCTTCACAATTTAGAAATACATACCCCAATACACATCAGAAACCTCTAGTCTTTGCAAAACCTCATCCATTTATTTTAATGCCTATTCTCTAAAGAAAGCAAAATATTCCTTATATTACTAACCACTGCTTTACTAGTAACTGCTGGAGAAAGTAAAGCACAGAAAATAAGAAAAAGCCAATTGCTATTCTTCTTTTTCCTTCTACAGAGAATTCCCACAAAATCAAGAAAACACGATAGATTTCATTCTTGTCCCTTTTAAACATAGTTCAGTATAATTCTTGCATGCTATTTATTACTGGAGGATTGCAGGCTTTATTGTAATATTTTCACCTGCCTTAAGTGTTTGTTTCCATAGGGATTAACACTTGCCTGTAATAAAAGAGGTCCCAATGAATCCTTATCAATAACCCCTTGACCCGTAGAAGATACATCAGCTTTCTGAACATCATCATCATTAGAAACTGCTTTTCCTGAAACCCAAAAGATACATTTCAGTAAAGCAACGTTTCATATGAAGACAACATTTTAATATTACAAGCCAGATTCTAGGAAGCATGTGAATAAAGGCAAAAAAAGCACAAATAAGAAAGGAAGTGTCATATATTGTTAGTTGCTTAAGACCAGAAAAAATGTCACGGCTACATAAGGCCAAATCTGTTGCCTACATAAATTGACATGGCAGTTAAAGTTGGATAAACCTGTTCTGTTAGCAATATTTCTTCTGCTGCTTTTGGGATCATCTGTCTGATGAATGCCTGCTGAATCTTTCAGTGGCCATTAAACACACTCATTATACATATCTCTTCCTTCTGGTTTTATTTTCATCACCGTTGGTCACAGTTTTCAGATGCCATCACCATTGTTCTACAAAAAGGCTTTGGCTCATATTAATATATGTGTGCATGTGCATGCGTGTATGTATAAAAGTGTCTATACAATAAAATCATATTTTAAGAATCAAAATATCCTAAATAAACTGATTGCAGGGGAAGATGGAATGGGAATCTACACCAGGCAGCAGAATTACAGAAAACGAATTGTAAACTTTGTTCTGTGGTACTTGCTGGCTGGCTAAGCAGACCACAGGGGGAATACGACAACCTAAGGACAGATTATCACATACTCAACTCTATAAGGAAACAGAATTATTACATTAGAATACACTATATTACACTAGAAAAACCTTAAAAACAGAAGTTAAGATGATTTTTTTTAGAACTGTTTGAACATGTTTTCAAAAGATGTGGAAATTTACCAAGACAGGTAAAATACACACCATAGCTCATTTGATTTTTTTTAATACTTTACTGTCCAAGGGAAATATGTACACTTGGCAGGCTACAGTCATTTGGGGGGGGGTGGAAGGAGGGAGGGGTTTAAAAAAAAAATTATATATATACCCCTCACTATACATTTCAAAAAAGAGGTTTTGCATATACTTGTCTGTTAAAAAAATGTATTACTATACCACTTAGGTTTACACTAGCTGACAAAGATTACCAAAACTTGATGCATTGCTATTTTCTCCTTTGTTGACTTAACTATATCCTGAGTACAGTCAACTGCACTATTTAATTATTTGATCTCAAGCTAAATGCATTTTAAATATATTGGGAGCATGTCTTAAACAGCACAAGAAAAGAAAGCAAAGTCCATAGAAACATAATAGGAAAAAATAGCAATAAAAATTAATATATATGATTGGAAGTATGCCCCATAAAAAACTAGGTATTTTTGAAGAAATTAATTTCAAAGCATTGAAGTCCCTTTAAGCATGAAGTCCCTTGAAGGGAAAGACAACAGTATGTATTCTTCATACCAGTTGGTATTTGGTATATTGTACCAGCTGACGGCACAATATCATCTAGTTTCAGTTTCTCTGTGGACTATCTCAGGCTTTCCCAGTATTTTCAGCAAACTGATAAGAAAGGCCATACAAAGTTTTAAAGCCCTGATTCCCAGTAAAGAAAGTGATGGTAAATACTTGCTTGCTTTTAAACAGAAAATTATTTAAGACATGTTAAAGGTTTGGTTCAAGTCAAAGTCTGAAGAGTTTCTCAGTGACATGCTATTGTCAAAAACACTACTCAATTTCCCAAGCAACTACTGCATTGGAAAAGGAATCACAAGAAAATGAAGTTATTTATTTTGGTTTAGCAGGGAACTGTACCTTGCTCTTTTATCTGTCGAATCTGTCTCACGGTTTCTTTTAAAATAGCACATTTGTCCGGTTTGACATTGAAATTGTCAATGTCACTCAGATTAGCAGATATCAGTTCAGCCAGTTCTTCAATGTATTTGCTTTCCTGCTCACGCCGACGCTTCTCACCACTGCAGGTCAGACTAGGAACCAAACACATCATTTCATATACTTACATACCATCATATACAAAAGCTGGGCTCACTCCGTGAACTTTAATGTACTTCATATAACACCTACGTATTAAACGTAGGTAGCAGTTATTCTTCAGCAAACATAATCTGAAGGGGGTGTGGGTGTGTTTTGTGACACTGTTGTTTGGTCTGGGTGTGGGTTTTGCGGATTTTTTTAAGAATTTTAAGTACAAATTTATCTTAAGAGAATATGAGAAAGTAACTCATCCAAAAAATCCTCCTGTGATTACTCTGTCGTTAAATTTAATGAAAATAGCAATTGCCTATTACAAAACTGTAACACTCATACAGAAAGTATATTTTAACCTTAAAAGTTACTTTAGATTTGTTTATAATTTATTAGACAAATGAAACAGTATTTTAACATTCTATGAAATCCCTTTGGTTTGCTTGTAGCAAGATGACTACAGAAAGTGAGAACTCAGAGAAATTTCTAGGCATCAGGACAAAAATGCCATCTCAACATCCAAGAAAATTAGAATCCCAGACAACCTAATGTTGCTGGATAAAATCTCTCTCTGAAATTCCTTTTCCTACATCGATTAATGTGCTGAGTAAAGACACTGTCTACAGCCTAAATCAACAGAGAGAACAGCGTCATACAGAGTATGCCAAGAGCAGGAAGAGATGGACTCAGGAGAAAGGGAAGGGGCAAGAATGGGCAGACTGAGGGAATCAAAAGAATGAACATTGTTTGAGAAGAAACAAAGTGAAAGAGTTAGGAAAGTATGCATGGACCAATACTGGAGAAAACAAATACATGACAAAGCAGGGGCTTGAAAGATAAAGAAAGCTAACAAAGGACCGCAAACTGAAAAACGGAATTCCTGAATGAACAGACACTGGAGAAAAGGGTAAATAAATTGGAATGGAAGACACTCACAAAGAGATATGGGATACGGTGGGAGAATTTGAGGATCTCATACACAATCTGTTGCATGATGAAGGTAATTAGCATGGGACAGTGGGGACATATATAAAGGGAGAAATATGAGTACACATGATGCCTGGTATTTTGGTGAAACTAAAGACAAATGTAATAAAGGCTAATACTCTGTGGGAACAAGAACATGAGAGGATAACACAGAACCCTTAACATGTGGTAGAAAGCAATGAAGTTGGAGTAAACGGATTCTCTCAGATAACAATCTCTGAAAGAGTTGAGTGAGGGGCAGGAAGACAACATGGAATGCCAAAATTCGAGATGAGCTTGCAAAGTAGTAGTCTGGAGAAACAGAAGTCAAAATATGCTCAACCTATTGCAGTATTCTGTGCTGACCATAACCACCTGAAATGAGGCCTGCCAAATCAATTACCAGATACAAGATGTTGCCTTTGAAATTTCTGTGAAACAAGAAGTTTTTCTGCTTTTGCCTTGCAATCACAGCTTCAAACAGTGACTCCTTACATGTTCACTCTATTAAGATTTCCGCAAGAGTCTAATTGTAGAGCATAGTTCATCAGCTTTGGCATATCTACACATAATAATATCTCCACAATAGAAGCTGGCCTACAGAATTTTTCAACTGAACACAATGATAAGTTAGAACTTACTCTAAATTGCACTGAAAACTTGACAAATAGTTTTAAAAACTCCTAATACAAAAAACAGAGAGAAGTCTACATAAACCTACCTTGCACCTGGTGTATCACAGGGCAATGGCTTGCGCTTCCTTGACTCATTGGTCAAGCTATCCAAGGAGTTCTCTCCTAATCCACTCATCTTGACCATGCATCGGCAACTAAAAGCAATAAAATAAGAATTGTGAATGAACTTCTCAAAATAATAATTTAAAACACAGAGAACTTATCTGGATAAGTTATTTATTTTTATAAGATCTATGAGTCAGTATTTTTACTGGAAACACATATACCTTTTTAGTATTGAAAAATAATAATTGGTTACCATTTTTTTAAAATCTATTTTGTATCTTGCCAAAGCACAGGTTTATAAAGCTTTATATCAATGCAAACAAAAATAAATGTAAAAAATGCATTTAATTTGATTCAAACAGAGATGTTTAAAATTTTGCATCATAGTACTGGGACCACTGTATCGCTCCAACTTGTCTGAAAATAAAAAGATTATCAGTGTTTTAATGTATGTTTAGATACTTTGAAAAGAAAGTGGTAAATTAATACGTTATGCCAAAACATAGTTAAATACTAAGGGGGTTGGAACTAGATGATCTTTAAGGTCCCTTCCAACCTAAACCATTCTATGATTCTATGATAAAGTTACATATTATTGAAGAAAAAGGCAAGTGATACTCTAAGGCAATGAAGGATGGGTGACCAGAAAACTGAAAATACAGAAATGTTGAATAAAATTTCCCTTTCCAATGCCCCTTTTTTCTCTTCATGTAATCTAACCACTGCAGCCACAAATAATTGTCATCCTTAGGAGTAAATCAGTGGGCTTAAATAACAGTTTCACACTTGGCTCAGTATAAAGCCAATAGATATTACTATCTCTAACTCAAGAGGTTACTATAGTCTTAACTTCGTATCTCTTGCTAAACCTTCTAAAATGAACGCAGTTTTCTAAAACTTTGAGGACAATGCAAGCAAAGACTTCAGAACTCTTTCAACTCTATTGCTACTACAGCCAAGATTGGGCCATAATCCAATAAAATAATAGGTTGCTTTGGTTAAAGTCTAGTTACGTTAAACAAGCCTGGCAAATTATATATCCATGATACTCATCTCCCCTCATTCCCTGAGAAGAAAACAGAACACAGCCACAGAGGAGAGCAGACACCTATACCAGATCCTGCTATGCTACAATCAATGACATGCTGAGGGAGGAAAAGAACTTTTTAATGGAGCTATGCTGCTTATGTAGCCAGAGTATTTTAGAACATAATTAGAACCGTAAAATAATCTAATAATTTGTATTTGGGTTTCTTGTATCACAATGACAACAAGACACACCTGGGCACTTAGAAGTTCAGCATTATTTTATCCTTTTTACAGAAATCTCCAAATTAAATGTAAATTTCATTTACTGCAATATAGTTCAGACTGTATTTCATCATCCCATGCAGCAACAACAGTAACTGGTCTTAAACATTTAGGTAAGACAGTCATACTTGTTAGTTGGAGAGAAACTTTTCCATAATGTATAACCCAGGCACTAATAAATCTGTCAGGGGAAAAAAAGAGTTCTTTAGGGATCTCCACAAGCAAAACCCACCATTACTACAGTTATTAAAAAAAACTGGCTTAGGATGACCAAATCCCTAGGAGTCTGTGATCACATATCACAAGGACAAGCAACTGACAGACACACTTTCATCTAAACAAAGTTTATGTGAAGGTGTCAGGGGTTGGTAGCCAACTACCTGAAGCAACTCTGCAGAACAGGATTGGGATACCCTGATGAACAAGAAGTGAGTTGAACATAAGTCAGCAGTGTATCCTTGCAGCAAAGAAAACCAATGCCTCAGAAAGGCACCTACTCAACTAAGTGCTTCCAGGACAAGACCTCTAAAGAAAAAAAAAAAAAAAAAAAAAAAAAAAAGAGAAATGTGTGTATTACTTATGATGTACTAACCTTGACTGATTGGGGTTTTTTGCTTACTGTTTTTTTGTGGCAAAAAAAAAGAAAATAGTACTGCTTTAGTTCTTTCTGAAGTCTAAACTGAGAGGGAAAGACACACAAGAACATATTTGGTGAAGCAGCATGGGGGTTGCTTGCAATAGCTGATACTGTTATTGCAGGATGTTAGCTATGGGTGGAGAATTTAAAAGGACATTCTTCTTAAAGCAGTACAAACCCCTGAAAGCTAGACAGGACAGAGGACTGCTGGCTGCACTGAGGAGCAACCACTGGATTACGCTGGCACGTGTACAAAGCTCAGAAATAAAATGGCATCTCTTTAAAGCACACGTTCTCTTTGCAGTTAAGCAAATGTTACAATGCTTAACATAAAATTGTATTCATAACCAATCCTCAGCCCAATTGATGGGCATTAGGAGAGGAAGGATAATATACTTTGTACATCACAATAAAATTAAAAACAACAGTAAAACATAATCTCGCATTTGAAATAAACAATTACAAAAGATGCCTAACTCCATAACTATGGTCAGGGACTGCACAGGTAAGAAGTTGGTTTTACATCTAAATACTTGATACAAAACCAGGAAGAATAAGGCAAAACCCAATATATGGAGAGATGGGAGAGAAGTCCTGAAGACTTTTATTCACTCATATATTCCTCCAGGGAAAAAAACCTCTCAAATACTTTTCTAGTGGCCCACCTTATGTGACATTCAAGAAAAATATACTGTTACACCACTAGATGATAGTATAGCACTGAGCAACTGCAAGGATAGTTTCTTCAATAAGCAGCTGAATGAAAAACTACTCATCTGAACAAGTAAGCAGTTTCAAAAACAGATTATATAAACAGGCTATGATCATGCAAAAAGCAGCTGATTATCTGAAGCTGTCACTCAACAGAACATATGACTCATAAGGTCTCATGCCTACAGACCTCACAGCTAAGGCTGAATCCTGAGAGTCATTCTGTAGGCGACACACGCACACACTCCAGGATTGCCGCTTCCCCCTCTAACTGCATTCACAGGCAGAGCATAGAGCTGCAGAATTAAGAGCTACGGCGGAAAAAGAAAGGAAAAACTTAAAATATAAGACTTAAGGATAGCTCAGGAAGGGTGTGGGCACAGCAAGTATGTCAGAAGCCAAGAGTAAATTCTATTTCAGAGGAAAGATTTAAAATACATCAAATAGTTGAAAATCGGAGCTATGGCAGACGTTTCACCAAAACGTAATTTTTCAGGTAACAGGGTTGCATTAAATGATTTAGAATGGAAATGTCATTTCTGGTTTAACATCTACCTGTACTGACAGATAACTCACAGTATGATTTAACAGAAAACCAAAATTATTACATTTTTGTCTCAGAAACCTGATACATATCAGAGAATACAACCCTTCTTCTATTTAAGAAAACCTTTCAGTGCCTAAATATAGAAGCTTGGAGAAGGAAGGAAAAATTAGGTAATTTGTGGAGGCTGCTTCCCTACTATTACACCCAAGTAGCTTGTGGTAGTTTATTCAGGCCTGAAGCTGCAGAGTTCCTGCACATGCATTTTCCTTTCCCTAAGAGTATCATTGCACTCTGGGAAGGCATGTAATGCCTAGAACAATTCTGTAACTGCTTAGTTAAGGAAATTACAGAAGCTGCTTCCCAATACAGATGAATTTACAGTACAAATTGTTAACAAACTAATTTCCCTGCTACAGGAAATATTAGCAAAGAAGCCATTATTCAGTGAGTTAATAACAAAAGAAATCACCAGTTAAAAAGTACCAAGTGTTATATTTGTTCATTGAATATGAACCTATAACTTCTAATGGGCTAAAAAGTTTTTCCAAGGAGAAATCTATTTTGTAGTGTTTGGGGAGTTTTCCTGAAGTTAATCATTATTTCAAGACAGCTCCAAAACTTTCAGTGTTAACTTTCAAATGTTAAAACTCTGATCCATTTAGCTACTGAAAACAGATTACACAAGCCACACTTTGTTCTGTCCAGTATTATTTTCCAAAAGTTATTTGGAAAAGCAAAGCCCTAGCTCTTGCCAAATAATTTAGAAAGGTATACATTTGTATGAAATACAGAATGTTAAAGTTGAACGGAAGCAAGTATGTCCAGAGCCCTCCAAAGTTTATACTTAAAGTAAATTTGAGAATAACCAAGAAGACATAAGAGAGAGTTCGAGGTCTTCAAAGTAAACATTTTTTAATTCCATCAGTTGTAGCAGTAATGAACCACTATATACTGATACTCCACCAGTGGAGTGGAACCAAAGGCAGCAATATTTGGAGAAAAAGTTCCAAACTTTCATGATTATTTGCAAATACCGGCACTGGCTTCTGCATTACCATTTGATTTATGTTTTCAGATATAATCCGAAATTTTCCGAAATTTTTCTCACTTATCAAAAAGGGGAAACAAGAAAACAAAAAATAATAAAGACCTTTTTGCTCATCAGTAAGTGCACTGAAAAAACATTTGCCCTTATTAATAAGGTGCATGTGTCTACATCGTTTGCAATGTGTTATATTTTTCACATGGTCTGTTCATTTCTTAGTGAAAACCATAGATGATTGTTAAAAAAGTACTGGTTTTTGCAGGTAAAACAAGTTCTAGTAATTATTAACCCATCCATTGCAACAATATACGTACGGCCTTCCAAACAAAAACATAGAATTTAAAGAAATCATCAGCATTGAAGACTAGCGTTTTTCAACCTGCCAGAATTTCAATATTTTGACAGGCTAAAAAAAAACCAACAAACAAACAAAAAAACTTCTTATAAAATTCTGTCCCGGATTACCAAGAAAAGGATGCATGTGTCGACAACACAGTATGTTTGAAATCAGGAAAGTTCTTCCTAGAGAACATTCAAGTCAAAAGGACACTGAGAAGTGTAAAGCACAGTAAGCAGAAAGTTTTCAGCTTGATACAATAGTTTCTTCCCTGGTCTTACTCACCTCACCCTCGCACAAATTGGAAAGCTACTAACTTAGCAACATTCATTAGATCACTTTCTGCTAGTTTGTCTTTCAATGTACTGGTTTCCTCCTCCAACTCAAGCATTATTCCTTCATGCCCATATTCTCAGCAGCTGTAGATGAAAGACCTATTCACCAAATAGGACATGGCAACTGGGAAGGTTTTGTACTAACAGGAGCCCCAAAATATAAACAATTAGATGCTTCAGATTTAGGTTTTGTATTTGTTTAGCTGAAATAGTTGACCACATACACAAAAAACCAAAACCCACAAAGCACAACCATACAATACTAATTAAAAACATATCCAAACTATTTTTAAAAATCATATTATTTGCATAAAAACATTTTTAACACTTCTTTGGCCCACAAAACCATCAACTTTTTCCTATACTAAATACATGTACTCATGGTATCTTGTATGCTTGGAAGCTCTTCTGTCTAAGCTGATTTCTTGTTTGAAAAATTCACTAGGGAAAAAGCAAAAATTAGGTCTTAGCATTCCCCAAAATAAGCCAATTATGAAGAATTAAATCAAACCAGTCTTTTTCAATGAATCGTGAAAATAGTCTGGATTTTTTAAAATTATATATAATGTTAAAATATTATATATAATCCTCCTTTCTAAAAACCAATACATAATTCACAGTTTTTTAAGATGCAAATTATAATAAACTAACTGATTTATGCTAAGACAAGCCGCAAATACTTAAATTGTATTTGATACAAATAGAACTAGAGGACACTCCATTCAGCAACTCTGTATTCTTAGTGAAAATTTATTTCAAACTTATAGTTCCCTCAAATACACATATGTAAAATTATGATGGCTTTCCAGTGAAACTTCCAATTCAAAATATTCTTGAAACTATGCAAAGATTCTTTTGTTGTAAGACTGACGACAGAAATAACTGATGTTCCCATTTATATAGGTAGGAATCCACAAGAAAACAAACTTAGAAAACTCCTTTCTGGCAGAAGTAAGGGGTTTTTTTGCCTTTTTTTTTTTTTTCTTCTCTCTTCTTTCTTCCCTCCCCCTTTTCTTCTTTTTAAGAACATACTCTTCTTATATACTTATACACACAATTTGTAAATTGTAGCTTTAAAAATGATAACAGAATAACTATTCAGGTACATACAGTCCAAATACGAAATCAGTCACTTACTTGTCCTTAGCAAACATTCAAGCACAGCATATTTTTCAAAGGACCTTCAGAATCTGAAGTCATTTTAAGTCACATCCTGAAAAACAAAAAAGGCTATACATTAAAAGTGCTTGCTTTTCAATTTTTTGATCTAATATTAATAACATTACCAAAAAAGTAAACACTCAATATTGAGGTATTTTAATGTCAACCAAGTTTAAAACTCACTTATAATAACTGTAACTAATTGTCATCTCTGCTATATGCTGAACAGCTCAAAAGTCTGAATCTTAACATCACAAATGCTACCCAGTAAGCTAGACTTCCTTCGTATAAGGACTAAATATTTCTTTTTCTCTCTCTCTTTTTTTTTTTTTTTTTTTTTTTTTTT